>JBBGZY010001229.1:1910000-2154665 GCA_037952925.1 Lithobates clamitans
ACCCCACCTGTTTGAATAACTTAAGACCTATCTCCCTTCTCCTGTTTGCCTCCAGGCTCATCGAACGCCTTGTTCATGACCAAATGTGTCGCTACCTCACGGACAACAACCTTCTCGACCCCCTACAGTCTGGCTTCCGCCTACAACATTCTACTGAAACTGCCCTACTAAAACTCACCAATGACCTAATAACTGCCAAAACCAATGGCCACTACTCCATACTCATACTTTTAGACCTCTCTGCTGCCTTTGACACAGTTGACCACCTGCTGCTCCTCAGCAAATTACCCTCCCTTGGCCTCCGTGATTCTGCTTTATCCTGGTTCTCCTCCTACCTATCTCAGCGCACTTTCAGTGTCACTTACAACTCCATCTACTCCACTCCCCTTCCACTTTCTGTTGGGGTACCCCAAGGCTCCGTCCTTGGGCCTCTCCTTTTCTCACTCTATACCTCTTCCCTGGGCCAGTTGATAACCTCCCATGGCTTCCAATACCACCTTTATGCCGATGACACACAGATCTATCTCTCCACTCCTCAACTCACCCCCACTATCTCCTCATGGATCTCAAACTTGCTGAATGACATATCGGTATGAATGTCACACCACTTCCTCAAACTTAATCTTTCTAAAACTGAGCTTGTTATATTTCCTCCTTCACGGTCCCTCTCCTGTGACTTCACCATTAATATCAACAACACAACCATTGGTCCCTCCACACATGCCAGGGTCCTGGGTGTAATCCTTGACTCTGACCTCTCCTTCAGCCCCCATATCCAATCACTGGCTAAATCCTGCCGCCTTAACCTCGGGAACATCTCCAGAATTTGACCCTTCCTGACTAATGACACCACAAAGCAACTTATTCACTCCTTGATTATTTCCCGCCTCGACTACTGCAACTCTCTCCTTAATGGCCTACCCTTAAGCAGGCTATCCCCCCTTCAGTCTATTATGAATGCTGCTGCTAGACTAATACACCTCACTAATCGATCCGTGACTGCTGCTCCTCTCTGCCAATCCCTTCACTGGCTTCCCCTACCCCACCGTGTAAAATTCAAAATGCTAACCATAACATACAAGGCCATTCACAACATCGCCCCCATCTACATCACCAACCTCATCTGCAGATATCGCCCAAATCGCCCCCTCCGCTCCTCCCAGGACCTCCTGCTCTCTAGCTCCCTTGTTACCTCCTCCCATGCTCGCCTTCAGGACTTCTCCAGATCCTCTCCCATCCTCTGGAATTCCCTGCCCCAGTATGTCCGATCAGCCCCTACCCTGTCCACCTTTAGGAGATCCCTGAAAACTCATTTATTCAGGGAAGCCTATCCCACACTCACATAACAACTGTCCCCGAGCCACCCCCATCAAATCATTCTTTGCAGCTATTACCTTTTGTACCACCACCCCCTCCCTTTAGAATGTAAGCTCTACGAGCAGGGCCCTCCTGTACCTTTTGTATTGAACTGTACTGTAATTGTGTTGTCCCCCTTATACATTGTAAAGCGCTGCGTAAACTGTTGGCGCTATATAAATCTTGTATAATAATAATAATATATATATATATATATATATATATATATATATATATATATATATATATATATATACATACATATATATATATATATATATATATATATATACAGTATATGATACAATGTGCTATTGGGAGCAGCATTCTGTCTTTTTTTTTATTTGAAGAGTTTTAGGTGGTCAGATAATTACAGAGTTATGCCCTGTACACACGGTCGGATTTTCCGACGGAAAATGTGTGATAGGACCTTGTTGTCGGAAATTCTGACCGTGTGTGGGCTCCATCACACATTTTCCATCGGATTTTCCGACACACAAAGTTTGAGAGCAGGCTATAAAATTTTCCGACAACAAAATCTGTTGTCGGAATTTCCGATCGTGTGTACACAAATCCGATGAAAGCTATTGGCCACTGCCCTGTTTATAGTCCCGATGTACGTGTTTTACGTCACCGCGTTCAGAATGATCGGATTTTTCGACAACTTTTGACCGTGTGTATGCAAGACAAGTTTGAGCCAACATCCATCGGAAAAAATCGTAGGATTTTGTTGTCAGAATGTCCGATCAATGTCCGACCGTGTGTACGGGGCATAAGAGGAAATAAATGTGTGATTCTTCATCTTCAGATAGTCTTGTAGGGTTTATCAGCAACTCAAGAACCTTGTCTAGTAATAAGATTGCATTTGGGCTGACAAGCACTCATGAGTAGACAGTCTAATAGGGCGTACACACGGTCGGACTTTGTTCGGACATTCCGACAACAAAATCCTAGGATTTTTTCCGACGGATGTTGGCTCAAACTTGTTTTGTCTACACACGGTCGCACAAAGTTGTCGGAAAATCCGATCGTTCTAAACGCGGTGACGTAAAACATGTACGTCGGGACTATAAATGGGGCAGTGGCCAATAGCTTTCATCTCTTTATTTATTCTGAGCATGCGTGGCACTTTGTGCGTCGGATTTTTGTACACACGATCGGAATTTCCGACAACGGATTTTGTTGTCGGAAAATTTTATCTCCTGCTCTCCAACTTTGTGTGTCGGAAAATCCGATGGAAAATGTCCGATGGAGCCCACACACGGTCGGAATTTCCGACAACACGCTCCGATCGGACATTTTCCATCGGAAAATCCGACCGTGTGTACGGGGCATTAGAGCAAAAAGTTTTCAGAAAAAAATATAATAGAAAAATTCTGTGTCCTATGTCCCTGGTATAAGAACATGGAAGTAAATACAGCAGTAAATCTGTTCTCTCAAGAAACACACCAGATCAACCCATATTCAGACCCCATTACCATGACATGACAATTGTATTTCTATTTTATACAGGTGGACTGGTTTATACAAATAGCACTGTGCTTGTTAAAGAAGGACAACCTATCACGCTAAATTGCTCAGCAATTGGCAAGAAAATAGCCAAAGTGACCTGGATTAAGGGAAATAGTCAAAGTTTGGTGTGGTCTACTATTACCATCACACAGTCTGAAGCAGATACTTACAGATGCCTGGCATGGGATGAGCATGGGTTCATTGAAAAACAACTTCAAATCAGTCCACAAGGTAGAAACATGTGTATTATTAATGTATTTTTATTTACCGGTATATGTAGTAATAATAAAACTGCCTGACCAAATGCCAGGTAAAAGCTAAATAAAAAAATAAATAAAATTAACCGCTTGACGACCAACCACCGTCATTATACTGCGGCAGGTCAACTCATTCCCGCGAACCGCTGTACGGGTACGTAGGCTCCTTTAAGAGCTGCCGGAGGCACGCGCTCGCTGCACGGAGGGGGGAGGGAGCCGATGCATGTGACCGGCGGATGCGATGTCCCGCCGGCCATCTGCGATCGCTCCACGGAGAGCCAGAACGGAGGCCTGTCAATGTAAACAAAAATCCCCGTCCTGTCAGGGGAGTAGAGAGAGATCATCTGTTCCTAGTGATCAGGAACAGCGATCTCTCTCCTCCTCCAGTCAGTCCCCTCCCCCTCACAGTTAGAAACACCTCCCTAGGGAACCCATTTAACCCCTTGATCGCCCCCTAGTGTTAACTCCTTCCTTGCCAGTATCATTTATACGGTAATCAGTGCGTTTTTATAGCACTGATTGGTGAATGAATGTCATTGGTCCCAAAAAAGTGTCAGATTAGTCTGCTGCAATGTCGCAGTCCCACTAAAAATCACTGATCACCGCCATTACTAGTAAAAAAAAAAAATTATAAAAAAAATGTCATAAATCTATCCCCTATATTGTAGACACTATAACTTTTGCGCAAACCAAACAATATACGCTTATTGCCATTTTTTTACCAAAAATATGTAGAAGATGAAGAAATGAAGAGATGAAGAAATGTGTTTTTTTACATTTTTTAGGGGGATATTTATTATAGCAAAAATTAAAAAATATTGTTGTTTTTTTTTTTCTTTTTTTTGTTTATAGGGCAAAAAATAAAAACCGCAGGGGTGATCAAATACCACTAAAAGAAAGCTCTATTTGTGGGAAAAAAATTAATTTTCTTTGGGTGCAACGTCGCATGACTGCGCACTTGTCAGTTAAATTGACGCAGTGCCGTATCGCAAAAAATGGCCTGGTCATTAAGGGGGCAAATCTTCCGGGGCTGAAGTTGTTAAAAAAAAGTGTTCAAAGATTTTTTTTTTAAACTAATGGTTAATAAAACATTATTCAATGGTTTGCTTTTTTAATAAGCAGTATTTGCTGCTAACATACCACCCAGCACTGGGCTTTAGAACTTGGAGCTATACAAAAGCATTTTTATTAACATTTTTAGTTTACATCATGTTTGCAAGAATCCACACACATCAATTAGTAAGCTTACTTCCTTCTAGCCAAACCCTCAGCAATATATATATATTTTCATAATTTATGAAATTAATAATTTTCATAATTCTGTTTCCATTACAGTTACCAAAACAGAAGACAAATCTCCGCTTTGTGGCAAAGGTATAATATCTATGTCTGCATATTCGACTAAATAAAGACCTGATCAATTAGTTAGTGGTAAAGGTGCCATATTTCCACTTAATTATTTACATGAAGCTAAACACTAATACTGGGACTGATTAATCAATTCAGATCTCACTCCTATTCACTTTCTATGGATCAGATTTTTTTTAAATAATCATTCATCAGGATTCATTTAAAAATTTCTGCTATGAAACAGTTTATTCATCAATAACTTGTCATTATTTGAAATGACAAAGTAATACATCTTTTGTAAAAACAAGCAAGACTTTCTTTTGATGATACTGTCAATAGACCAAAAAATGCAGACTGAATTGTATTGTTTAAAAATTCCACTACAATTTTGGTTCTGGTACAAAGCATTGCAAAGTTATTTACAAATAAAAGAAACACCTTTTTATTCTTTTTATTATTATAAATTATTCTATTGACACTATTGATGATACAAATGTGTTTTGATCAATTTAAAGTGGAGGGCCGCCCTGAAAAAAAAAAATTGCACCAAAAAAATCGTAAAAAAATTTTAAAAAAAATTTGAAAAAATTTTTTTTTTTAAACTTACCTGAACCCTTGTTGCTAGGCAGTCTTTCTAATCTGCCTCTTCCTATTCCGCGGCATGTCCTGTTACTCAGTGAGCGGCCCCGTTGCCTTCTGGGATCTGTGTGAGTTCCCAGAACACCACGGGGCCATTCACAGAGCGCCGCACCGCTCGCGCGCGCAGTAGGAAACTGGCAGTGAAGCCGCAAGGCTCAACTGCCTGTTTCCCTTAGTTAGGATGGCGGTGCCGGGACCCGAGAGCCGAGGGACTGGTCGGTCTCAGGCGGCCGACATCGCGGGCACCCAGGACAGGTAAGTGTACTTATTTAAAGTCAGCAGCTACAGTGTTTGTAGCTGCTGACTTTAAAAAAAAAAAAAATTTCGCTGGCCGGAACCCCACTTTAATTAATTATTTTTCGGTTGAAAGTTTATCAGACACTGCAACCTTTTTTCCTATATATATATATATATATATATATATATATATATATATTGTGCATGTAAATCACAGCCAAATTGCGTGTCAGATTTGTCCACCGCAATATCGCAGTCCTGCTAAAAATCGCTGATCTCCGCCATTACCAGTAAAAACAATAAAAAAAATGTCCATAAATCTATCCCATAGTTTGTAGACGCTATAACTTTTGCTCAAACCAGTCAATATACGCTTATTGCGTTTTTTTTTTTTTTTTACCAAAAATATGTAGAAGAATACATATTGGCTAAATTGATGAAGAAATTAAATTTTTTACCTTTTTTTTGGGATATTTATTGTAGCAGAAAGTAAAAAATATATATATATTTTTCAGAATTGTCGGCCTTTTTTTTTTTTATATGGGGGATAAAATGGGGATATTTATTATAGCAAAAAGTACAAAATACTGTGTTTTTTTCTAAATTGTTTTTTTTTTTTTGTTTATAGCACAAAAAATAAAAACCGCAGAGGTGATCAAATACCACCAAAATAAAGCTCTATTTGTAGGAAAAAAAGGACTTCAATATTGTTTGGGTACAATTTTGCATGACCGCGCAATTGTCAGTTAAAATAACGCAGTGCCGTATCGCAAAAAATGGCTTGCTCATGAAGGAGGAAAAACCTTCCGGTGCTGAAGTGGTTAATATAAAAGGGAACAAATAGACAGCATCTGCCATCTAGAGGCTAATATGGACATATCAACATTGAATATATCAACACAAATTTAGAAAAGAAACGGAAAACATAATGCAACACCCAAGGGTCCATCAGTTTTACAGTAAATAACATAGTAAAAGTCTTGGTAATCAATCCTTAATGAGTTGAGTTGAGTTGAGTTGAGGTATCTTGATATAGCGCGGTCTTACCCCAACGTGCTTGGCGGAGAAACCCAGTGTGCAATTTTTTCAAGGGCGGCTGCCCTTCAGGTGCATTTTGGAGAAAGGGTTGGAGATCTTTTCCCTGTGTGTCCTGCAGGTACAGCAGCCTATTTAAATGAATGCAGGGATGCATTTGTGTAAACCTAGCTTTATTCTTATTGACAAATCATTCAAAGTTTTTAAATAAAACAATTGAAGTCAATGTGATTGAATGGAATTAACTTTGCTATACAGTACTTAAATGCAGAGGAGTGATAATACTTCTTAACACATTTCTATCTATCTATCTATCTATCTATCTATCTATCTATCTATCTATCTATCTATCTATCTATCTATCTATCTATCTATCTATCTATCTATCTTTTACAGAGAACAAAGTAACAAGGTTGTATTTTCTGATCGGAATAGTGTGTGGAATGGCCATTGCCATTTTCACTATCCTGGCTTCTAAACTGATTGCCAGGTGAGTAAAAGATTAACTATTAATTTTGTAGCTTCACCTGGTTTAACTCACTTTGAAGGCCATCCATTGTGACAATGTTTAAAATTGTTTTCCAATTATTTTTAGAATAATTGCAAAAAAAAATTCAGTTTGTGACTTATTAATTATTGTTAATCCTCTATTTTATTATTTTCTACTTGCATGGTACTGTGCTCCAGACAGGAGGCAACAAGGGTCAAAATAATCCATGAACATAATTGGGAGGTGCTCTTTTGGTTCATCTCTCAGTTGTTTTTTTCCTAATTTATGTTCAAATTTATATTCACTAATGGAATGCAACCATCCAGGAGAGCCACTGGTTCCAAGCCTGTAAGATCCTTCCCCTGCTTCAAGCTTAGAGGAATGTCTTGGTATGGGAACATAGGTCTTTCTGTGTACTGTACCTACAATGGAATCACTTGGTGATGGGAATAATTCAATTATTTATAGCCCTCATGGCTAAGGATGTGTGCAACATTTTGCAGAACTTGGGTCACTGAAATTGGTGGTTTGGCTGCTGGAATCTGCCGAAACTGACCCCAACTTTCAGTTGTTTGATCCTGTAGGGCAAAAGGAACAAAATGATTTAAGTGATATCATGCTGCCCACCAAAAAATTTAATAAAAATAAAGCTAGGTTTACACTGTTGCAGGTCCTGTGTTCCTGCATTCATTGAAATAAAAAGAGAGAAGGTTCGGTCGGCGGGACTTTGAATGAGGCCAATCACTATGTAGAGTGTAGAGTAAGCATGTGGGATATAAAACACAGTATTGCTTATATGAGTTCCGATGAAAAGGGGGGAGTTTTTTTGGGGACTTTGAATGAGAGATGTATACCAAACAGCAGTCTTAGCAAAGAACATTTTATTACACCTTGTGAGATCATGTACAGCATACTGAATGACACAAAAATAAGAGGCATACACAGAATCACATAAAAGCAGGGCATGCTAAAAACCAAATATAAATATTGACGCCACGGTGCTTGGCATATCATGGGGTAAAGACGAATCCTGCACAACATGGCCCACTGGAACGGCTGGATGGTGTTGGAAAATCTAGAGTAAAACAATATAAAAAAAACATAAAATCATCTGTATGGACAGCATGCATCTATGTAAGCCCGACGCGTTCCGTTGGGGTGTACCAACTCTTTAAGGGCGAATGCAATGGTGATCTATAAAGAAACATAACCATATGGTATTATATTTAGCTGAATTCATTTAAATAGGCTGATGTACCTGCAAGAATTGCAATCATGGGAAGTAATCCAGACATCGTACCTTCAAGGGAAGTAATTCAGACATTCCATGTTGTTTTAGGACTATATCACTTTAAGACACTGCAACAGTTGTTATTTTGACCCATTTTGTTTCCCTATTTTTTAAAAAAACCTCAAAAAATAACAAAATACCCAAAATGTGAAAAAACAAGGACAGGGATATGTATATTAACTTGGGTAGTTATTTTTATATATTTTTTATCATCATTAATCACCATTATGAGGGACCATGATCATCCACACTGTGATGAAGACAAGAAGAGAGTAAATCCTAAACAAAGTTTATTTAAGTGACTATACATTTTTTCCTCTTTTTATATTAGATTCAGTATTACAAACCACCCAATACTAAAACCAACAAAACAAACCAAAAATGCACTTTAAAAATATCAAGTTGTTAGTTGGAATTTATTAATATTTTTTTGTCTCAAATAAACTCAACAGTCTCAAATAAATTTTTCTCAAACAAACAACAGCATATACCAAAAAGTCTAAAATGATAGTAGTAACACAAAAAAGAAACACAAAAAAGTTCTTGATAGCCTTAAAGTGATAGTTAAAACAACATTTTTTTAAATAACAAACATATACGTACCTGCTCTGTGCAGGGATTTTGCCCAGAGCAGCCCTGACCCTCCTTTTTTCGGGTCCCCCGCCTGCGCTCCGTCCTGCTGAGTGCCCCCAGAGCAAGAAGCTTGCAATGGGGGCACTGTGCAGTCACCCAGCTCAGCCCTGCCCCCATTCTCTCCTCACTGGCTCACTAACTTTGATTGACAGCAGCTGGAGCCAATGGGCAGCGTCTCAGCCAATGAGGAGGTAGATACCTAGCAGAAAAATCAGGCTCAGGTAACGATTGGGGGCCTGCTGCACAGAACAGGTTTTTTACTTCCATGTATAGAATGCATGAAGTTAAAAAACCTTGAGCCTTTAGAACCACTTTAAACCACCTTGAGCCACCAAACTTTGGTTTCCCATGGACACCACTGTATTTTGCCTATAGGCAACATTTTTATATAGGAAAAATATTGGCTTATCGGAATGAGTCTGTTTTACTATGATCACTCATACTAGATATGAGGTCTTTGTATCAGTAGTGTTGAGATAGAATCATTGTTGCGAAGGTCCTGTGACTGTCATAGACACCTGTTTAGTATATGAGCATCTATGAAAAGACCTCCCCTAACAACAAGTCTTTCCCAGCATTGTTGCTTTATAGTTTGGTCCAGACCTTAAACAGACCCTTTTTCCTCTGTGTGTTGTGGGCTGTAAACCATGCAATAGTCCTCCATGAGTATGTTGAAAGAGTTTAGGTTTTTACTGATGAAGCTTGTAAAATAACCATCAGCATCTCTATTAAATACAGTTACTAAAATAAAAATCTACTGCAAGTTTTATATGATATTTAATTAATCATAAATACTACTTTTAGGAAGTATTTCAAAATGAACATATGTTTATTTGTACATATGGAGTATGAACCAACTAAAGAACCTCCTGAAGAAGACAAAGTAAAGGAAAATCTCGAGGAAGTGTATATGAATGTTGACAAACCAAAGCCCATAACCAAGGTCAGTAGACTAACAGAAGGTTACATTGCTATACTTTCTTTCATATATATTAATATTTACTGCAGTTTAACCTCCCTGGCGGTAATCCCGAGTGTGGCTCGGGGGTGAATTTTCATTACCAAAAGCGGTAACCCTGAGCCACACTCGGGATCGCATCGCAGTATCCTGGGAAAGTTACTTACCTTGTCCCCAGGATCCTACAATGTCCTCCCGCTGTGTCCGCAGGCTGTGTACTCTGCCGGATGCTCCGTCCGATGTACTGTGTGCCGGGCTCTGTTCCCTGCAAGTGTCGCAACGCACGGGGGCGGAGCCCAGCGGCAAATTCAAAAATTGCAAAAAACATAACACACAATACCTTGTAATCTGTAAGATTACATTACTGTATCAAATCATTTCACATCCCTTTTGTCCCTAGTGCTTTGTCCAGTGCCCTGATTGCAGTTTTATCTTATATATACTGTTCTTTCTGCCTGGAAACTTGAGATTGTCCATGGCAACCAAAAAGCATCCCTAAAGCGGTTTTAGACCAGCTAGAAAACAGCGATAGTGATTTAGAATCACTTGCAGAGTTGAGCGATAGTGATTTGTGGGGAAATTCATCATCAGACACTGAACGTAACGACAGCGACAACTCTGCAAATGAGCAAATTTCAGTGTTTTTGATTTGATTATATTATTGAATACATTTTATTAGTATTATTTTTATTATTTGTTTTAATTATTTATAGTTATGTATTATATTATAATTATATGATTTTGTGTTTCAAACTTTCTCATAACTGGGATGTCTACTAGACTCTTGTTTGGACAGATTTAACTGAGTTATTCCTAAAAATTACAGGCCTACTACGAAATTGGAAATCCACCAATGCCATTAACCTATCAGACATAACCAAAGCAGTTCATAGAAATTACACTTTCGAGCGCCTCTTAGCAATAAACTCTTTACAATGCAAAAAATTTGATAAACAATGGTCAATATGGTCCAAAAGTTAATGTTTCTATAGATGGTTCTGTTTCTATTAACGTTTGACTAATGAAAACAAGATAAACACAACGCACAGTGAACATACTCTGCTTATGTTAAATGTCTACATGCTTCTTGAACAACTAATTATTTAAATGAAAATTTCTGAGAATGTATATCACCGGATTGTATACAACCTGAATGTGTATATCATTTTTCTCCCTTCCTTTTATGTTGTAAAACATATTCTTTTCTAAAACCTTCAATAAAAATCATTGAAAGAAAAAAAAAAAAAAAATTACAGGCCTACAATGTAAAATGCCAAATTTCCATGCAAAACAATGTATTGATTTAAGACACAAAGAACTGACATAATCATACTGCCAGGGAGGTTAAAGCAGAGCCTGTGGTGGGAAGATCATGACAAACAGCCGCGGAGTTGGGAGCAAACAGGCTTGCATTTCCATTCCAGCTTCCTGCATAAACCCAAAATGTCTTGCATCTTTCCATTGTGAAGATCCTTGGCTTGTCCTTTGGACCTGCAATCCTTACATTACTTTAAACATCTAAGTTTTGCAGCTGCTCCTTGTACCTTTTGTCTCCCAGTATTATTTGGCAAATGTAGCACAGTGCCCCCACATCATTTCAGTCTGAAATCCATTCTATGGAACCTGCTCAGAATATAGAGGTAGAATAGTGTATCTCAGAGCACATAGCATTCACTGCCAAGTACTATGGATTTTATTCTTACCTGCTTGGCTGGAGAGTTTGCAGTTGCTGCTTGCGGAAATAGAATGGATATTATTTCAAGCTGAACGCTGGCGGGGGAAGAATAGTGTTTAGCTCTCTTCTCACTTCTATGAAAAGTTCTATGACCCAGTTATACTTGCCATCATCCTTGGTCCTCTAATCTTCTGCCTTGCCAATTCTAGTAAAAGATATTGGTCAACTGAAATCACTCTGCATGCCCCCCTCAATGCCAAGGTAGGCTTGTCTATGTTGTAATCGGTGCAGGACCAATAAAATGGCAATAAAATAAATAAATAAAATTTTAAAAGCACCCATATTATTTGGAATAGGATGTTGGCCCATCCAGAAGTACCCTCATACTTTGTAGGAATGAAGAATGGGGGATTAAAATGCTGGACCATGGATGAAGGTATGTATTACGGAGTCATTGAAACCAAAATCAAAAAGTTAAAGAAAAAAATTGCTGGGAATAGGGTAAGGGCTAAATACTAATGTTTTTATTTTCCCTAGCCAAAGTTCAGCTTTACAGTGTATGACCCTCCAAAACTTTTTTTCTTCAACCTTCTTTGAAAGATTAGATTCTTCCTTGCTTACCCTCAGAGCAATATTGGTTTTACCAGACAGAAAGTGACGGAATATTTGCAACAAAGACAAGGACACCAAAAAAAAACTAACAAAGGTTCTAACTTGTCTACTCATTTACTAGTCACTAGTCTTACTCTATAAAACAATAATAATAAAAAAAGAAAAAAAAAAAATGTTTGCAATACCACTGTAGATTTTCCGTTAAGTGTTTTCGGCAGGGAATTGTGTGATGACAGACTGTTTGCCTAAAATCCGACCGTTAGTACGCTCCTTCAGACAATTGCTGTCCAACATTCCGCCAACAAATGTTGGATGGCATACTAGTAAATTTTTGACGGACAACAGTCTGTTGTCAGATTTTCGTATCGTGTGTACACAAGTCCGTCACACAAAAGTCCAAAGTACAAACACGCATGCTCGGAAATAATGCTCACCATTAGCAGAAGGTGCCCGAAGGGTGGCGCTCAAGAGCTGAAATTCCACGTAGTACGTCATGTTTGTTGGCTGACGATTGGGTACCATTTGTATGCAAGACAATTTCCTGGCACACGCCCTTCGGACAAAAGTCTGACGCTTCGTTGGCCAACAATCTGATCGTGTGTACGAGGCTTTACTTCCTGATTGGTGAAACTATTGTCACAGGAACAGCAAATGAGGATAAATCTTTATAATGGAGCCTCAGATAACAATAAAACCTTTACTCTGAGATCCCAAAACAACTGGTCAAGTCACAGAATGCTTAGAGATTCAAAAAGCACTTTGTCACATGATCTTTGATGAAGGGAAAGATCAGTTGACCATATGCCTATACAAAGGGCGCACTAGGGATAAGTTGGTATAAAAATATTTCCACAAACTATACGCTTACTTTATCTTAATTTGTTTTGTTATCAGACATCTGATTATGCCAAGGAGCAAGAGGACTCAAACAGCAACCCAAATAACCAAGAAGAGATTCTTTACTCAAACATCTTTTTTTCAAATCAACCCACCAGGACCTTACCAATGCAACCCAAGACAGAATATGCTGAGATAGTCAAATAGGATTGGACAGTTTATAAATATTTAACCATTTTTCTGTTTAGCCCAAATCATCATTTGGACAGTTTACAATCAAAGGAAGATACATTGCCATGGATAGTCTACAGAAGTTGAATGTTGGAGGCTGAAAAAGAGCAGAGGACCTTATGAGTGACGGAAGCTTTTCATAAAAATGTGTTTCATTACCAGTTAAATATTGAATATCATTAGAAAATCATTATGATTATCAGTGAAAATATAATTGTGTAAGGGCCAAATCCCGACCCAGATATTTGTGTTATTATTCAGATCAGAACTAGAAGACACTATTCATGAGTGCAAGTTAAAGCTTAACTCCAGCAAAACTTTTTTTTTCTTTTGTGTCCTCATTAAGGAAATATTCCTTTACTTCCGACATCCTTCAAAAAGATGAGTAGGAAAGTAAATTTTCAATAACAGGGGCACCAATATCAATACAAAGATGGCAAGGTTTCAACCAATTCCCGCTCTGTCCAAAAGTAGAATTTTAAAGCAACGTGCAGAAAATGGGATGCTAATTGCACAGGATATCTCACAAACTGGATGAAATAAGAATGGCAACGGAACAAGTTGGACAAAAGGTTCCAAAATAAATATGAAATCATTTTTTTTTGTGTTGGATTTTACAAGAAAAGGCTAAAACACCTGCAATTTGTTCATTTAAAATATGTTTGTTCTTTGACACTGCACTAAGAGCAAAACTCAACCCAGCACCCCTCCCTGAAGTCAATCCCCCCCCCCGGTATTCAAAAAAAGAGACCCTATCTATACATACCTTTCTACAGATGTCACAGGTCCTTTACTTTCTTCCTTGGGATTGGTGATGTCTGGTCCTTCCTCCTGAAATAAGCACTGCTACCCTGTTTCCCCGAAAATAAGACCTAGCGTGATTGTCAGTGATGGCTGCAATATAAGCCCTACCCCCCAAATAAGCCCTAGCTAAAGTCCTTGTAGGTCTCATTTTCAGGGTAGGGCTTATTTTCAGGGAAACAGGGTAGGGCTTATTTGGGAGGTAGGGCTTATATTGCAGCCATCACCAACAATCACGCTAGGTCTTATTTTCGGGGAAACAGGGTAAGTCCAGAAGTGGTGTTGCCCATACTGCATGATACCACCCCAGGGGTTGTATTTGTGACAGCCTGGGCTCACAGAAAACAGACTTAATGATGCTGGAACCAGGCAAATAGGTGGCATCTAGTGGCAATGAAGATTAACTACTTCAATACTGGGCACTTACACCTTCTTCCTGCCCAGGCCATTTTTCAGCTTTCAGCGCTGTCACACTTTGAATGACAATTGCGCGGTCATGCTACAATGTAAGCATGTAAACTTTTTACAATTTTCTTCACACAAATAGAGCTTTCTCTTGGTGGTATTTAATCACTGCTGGGTTTTTTATCTTTTTCCTTAAAAAAAAAAAGAAAAAAGAAGACTGAAAATTTTGATAAAAAAAAAAAAGACTGAAAATTTTGAAAAAAATAAGTTTTTCTTAGTCTCTGTCAGTAAATTTTGTAAATAAGTAATTTTTCTCCTTCACTGATGGACCCTGATGAGGCGGCACTGATGGGCACTGATGAGGCAGCACCTATGGGCACTGATTAGATGACACTGACGAGGAGGTGCGAAAATGCCGCACTTATGGGCACTGACAGGTGACACTGATATGTGGCACTGATGAGCACTGATAGGCAGCACTGGTGGGAACTGATGGGTGACACTGGTGGGTGGCACTGATGGGCACAGATAGGTGGCACTGGTGTGCACAGATGGGCAGCACTGATGGGCATTGATGGCCAGCAGTGATGAGTATTGATGGTCAGCAGTGATGGGTAGCAGTGATAGCCAGCACTGACTGGCATCACTAATGGGTACTGATTGCTGGCACTGATGGGCACTCACTTCTGGCGCTGTGGGAGCTTTATTGTATTCAGGGCATTAATTATCATAATGTATAAATAAAATTTGTTTTTTTTTTAATTATTTTTTGAGTACTTGTTTCCTCATTTGTTGTGCGTCGGTGTCCCTGGAGCGCAGGACTCCGCTACGCTTCCAGATGGAGCGGCGCCGTGCCTTCCGGGGACAGTTGGTCCTATTCGACCACTATACGCATGTGCGGCAACCTCTCACCGCTGCGCATGTCTTATGACACAGGGCTACCGTGCATGCGTGGGCATCCTGTGCCTATTTTGATCCAGTCACGGCCTGCAACCAGCAGAGCCACGACGGACTTGACAACACACACCTGGAGCCCCATACCAGATGGTTCCAGCTTGAAATCCATTTTCATGGATGTGGTGCCATAAATAAGATCTCCTGAGGAAGCCGTTTGGTGAAACACGCTGAGATACTGATTGACGATTTATTGATCCCTGCACCTGGCCCAGCATATGAGGATTCTCCATCGGCTATACTACACATGCTTTTGGGCCATTACATGTCTCAATCCATGCATTGCTCAACACCACAAGTTGGGAAATGCAGAATGGAGTGTTTCACACAATTGTGGATGCACTTTTCTGGTTTTAAACATGATAAAATTTGTATTTTTAAAAATATATTTTGAGAACTTGTTTCCTCCTTTGATGTTATTTATGGCAACTATTAAAGTCCTTTTTTCCCCCCCTATTTACGTTTGAATTTTCATGGACGTGGTGCCATATTAATCGGGTCACGTCTCTTTTGCCCCGTACACACGATCCGAAAATCGCACGAAAAATGACGCATTCGAATCGATCGTACGATAATCGGATCGTTAGTACAGAGCTTTCGAGAGCCGATCAGGACAGTTCATCCGATATTATTCTATCGGACATGCACGGAAATTTTTTTCGTACGATGTCAGATCGTACGATTTTCGTTTCATCAGTACACCTATCGTTCGAAAATGCAATACAAATGCATTACAACACATGACATCACTTCCGAATTTTTATGCTGTCGTACGGGAATTTTTGTGACTTTAGTAAACTCATCAGATTCGACGTGAGATCAGCATGCAAAAAAAAACGGCCGATCATTCGTCCGATAATCGGATCGTGTATACGGGGCATTTGTTTCACCAAGGTGGAGGTCAGAGGAAGCCTTGTATTTATTAAACAAATACAAAGCTTCCCGTGAATGGTGGAGATGTAGTACAAGCAACTCTCTCTAGTAGAATTTTGGTTTAACATACCAAAAGGTAGCAATTTAGAGAAGTCCTTTGTTAGGATTTACATATTCTTTAAGCACATTAATGATAAGTGAGGTCATTAGTTTGGGAAATATTGATTGAATATTATGAAATTTCAGTTCTGGTTTAATTTCAGGAATTCAATATGGCAGCGATCCTAGTCTAGTCTTGTGTACTAAGTTCTGATTTTGTTTCTGATTACCAAACAAACCTCTTCATTATACTCTATGTGTCCAGAGAAGAGGAGAGCCTGAGAGAGCACGACTGGAAAAATAGTTGCTGAGAAAATCTCAACAAACGTAACCACTTCAGCCCCGGAAGATTTGGCTGCTCAATGACCGGGCCATTTTTTGCGATTCGGCACTGCGTCGCTTTAACTGACAATTGCGTGGTCGTGCGACGTTGTACCCAAACAAAATTGACATCCTTTTTTCCCACAAATAGAGCTTTCTTTTGGTGGTATTTGATCATCTCTGCGTTTTTTATTTTTTGCGCTATAAACAAAAAAAACGACAATTTTGAAAAAAAACACAATATTTTGTACTTTTTTGCTGTAATAAACAGCCCCGATTTTTTTTTAACAAAAGCAAATTTTAGACCATTATGTATTCTTCTACATATTTTTGGTAATAAAAATCGCAAAAAGCATATATTGATTGGTTTGCGCAAAAGTTATAGCGTCTACAAAATAGGCAATAGATTTATGGCATTTTTATTATAATTTTTTTTTAACTAGTGATGGCGGCGATCTACGATTTTTATCAAGACTGTGACATTATGGCGGACACATCGGACACTTTTGACACATTTTTGGGTCAATTGATAATTTTCAGGGATCAGTGCTATAAAAATGCACTGATTACTGTATAAATATCACTGGCAGGGAAGGGGTTAACACTAGGGGGTGATCAAGGGGTTAACTGTGTTCCCTAGGTGTGTGTTCTAACTGTGGTAGGGAGGGGAGTGACTATAGGAGATGAGAGATTGTGGTTCCCAGCTTGTAGGAACTCACGATCTCTCTCTCCTCTCCTCACAGAACTGGGATGTGTTTGTTTACACACAGACGTCCCTGTTCTGCCTCTTGTGCCCACGATCGCTCGTGGCCGGCGGTCATTGCGACCGCCAGTCACGAGCATCAGCGCCCCTGCTGTACAGTGGGTGCGTGCGCGCCTGCTATCCTGATCCCGCGAGCCTACGTATAGCTAGAACGGTTCGCGAGATCGTGCCGACCTGCCACTGTATAATTACGGCGGCTGGTCGGCAAGTGGTTAAGTGGTTGTAACCCCTAACATATACCCAGTGTAGTGACTGGCCTCAGGTGATACACATGGATGAACAAATCCTCCTACATAGGTTGTACCTATTTATCTGCAGTCTTTTCTTCTCTACAGCTGTTCAAAATCCAGAATTTACACTGGATCTCTCAGCTCTAGAAAACAGAGGGCGAGGAGCTGAAGTTACACTCTGCAGAACTCAGTGAGAGCTGATTGCAGGAAAGAGACACATCCCCTTCACACAGCACACAGGAACAGAGCTGAGGCTGTCAATCAGCTGGAGATCCCTCCCATGTCACCATTTTTCTTTTGGTGTCAGGAAAACTTGTCAGAAGTGATTCATGCTGATAGCAGAGGAAGGAATTTAGCAGACAGTAATGACACTCAGTGCTCTGGATTGAGACAAGTACACACTATAGAGGGATATGCTTTGTTCATATTTCATTTCTGAGGTTTACAACCACTTGAACATTTAGATAAAAAGTTAAACAGAAGAGAAACAACATTAACAATATGTATTAGTAAGTGTGTGAGTGTTTTTTTTTTTTTGTTTTTTTTTTAGGGGGGGTGCATGCATCTCCCCAATTAATGGCTAAAAGAGAAAACAAATGAAAAGGATTTTAAGTATATTATAGTCTATTCAAAATAAATTTTTGGCTTCAGCGTTCTGGTTATTATTTCCACATTTGAAGCCAAACAACCGATAACACCTATTTTATGGTTTTTACATGCCACCAAGCGCTGCTTACTTTTTTTGGTGGTTTTTTTTTTTTACTTGCATAAAAATTCTACCAAGCTTTCCCCTGCTATGCCATGTTATGGAGGGGGCTGGGGAGAAATGCTTAACATAATTTACCCTATTTGTACTGGGCTGACAGTTCTCATTATCAGTTGTAAACTCGATATATATACATATAAGGGTGGCGCCCGTGCGCCCTTACTGGACGGGCTGCCAATGGTCCTTAGACTTACTTACTAAAGGCAAACAGACTGTTGCCCTCTGCAAGTGCAGTTGCTCCAGATCTTAGTAAATGAGCAGAAGTTCTGCTGACTTCCATCATCCAATCATGTGCAAGCAACAATGCTGTTTCTTTTTATTTTCCTTGCATGTGATTGGGTATTATTTACGACGTGAAAACTTACCTTATTTTCTAAGGTCTGGAGCCACTGCATTTTGTAAAGTGCACAGTCTATTTGCCATTAGTAAATCAACCCCTATGGTGTCTGCATTTATTTTCTTCTTTTTCATGCTTTTCATTTCTTTATTTTGACCTGGTGATCCTGCCAGTAACATACTTCCAGTCCTAAGGTAAACATGCAGACTCACTGCACTGTATTACTGGAGGAACAGTGTTGTCACAACATGTAGGACTACAGAACACCTCCCCCTCCCCTCATCATCTTCATAACATAGAGGTGAGGTGTTCTATAATTCACTACTAACTAATGACAGTGCAGCAGAAGGAGAGAGCAAAGGAAGGTACAAACTCTATGGATTTCTAGGCAATAAAGGATAATTGTTTTGTACTTTTCAGACAGATGTAGCTCCTATTGAGCAGACGCTATTCTCTTTTTGAAATTTATATTAGTTGAAGCTACACTTTTGTCTTAACTTATTATTGGCTACATTTAATGGTTTCTGTGTCAGATCGTCTGGACTGTGCAGATATCCATCTAACCATGGGTGGTGCTGTCATCATTGGTGGATTGGGAAATACAGTCTGGTCAAACACATTGACTACTCGCTGCTCTGAGGCTTTTCGGTGGGAGTGGTTCACACACCGGATATTTAATGGTAGGGGTATTTAAGGCACAGACGCCATTTTAGGTGGTTCTTGTTTGGGGTGGCTATTGGCTGGTCTGCGCTTCCTGACCCCTCCGGGCTCGGGGGGGGGGGTGGGTTGGCACTCCCCACCTCGTGGCCCTCCTGGCCTGGGAGACTATGAATCCTTAAAGTTCTGCTTTGAGCTTGGTAGATCTAAGGCCTAGCTACTAAAGGAAGGATCAGAGTCTTGGTGACCTATGGGTCGGCATGATGGTCTCTTTGCTGTCAGGCCTGCGGGAAGAAGCAAAGGACTGCAGTGACCAGGGATGGACTCTTCGGGAGAGGACCGAGCATAAGGCTGGTATCTTGAGAAGAGCCTGGGAACTCAGTCTGAGACGCATCTTGGTTTAGTACCACGGTCATTCTTTCGAGATTGTACGGTTTGTGGCAGAGACCGTTTAGATCATCCACAATTTGTTCATCCAGAATATAAAGGTCTGTGGCAGAGACCGTGTTTCGAGCATTGCATGTTTCGAGCATTGCATCGGCTGCTAGGTCAGTAAGAGAGAGGCCTATCCGGTGAGTGCTAAATCCAGCTTTGGAAGTGTTATTCGCAGGATGTAGAAGTTATCTCCGACCGCAACGTTCAAGGTACCTGAATCCCTTTCCACCCTCTGCCTTTCTATTGCGTGTGATGTTACTGAAGAAAACTTGGAAAGAAGAAAAAAGACTAAAGCCCCATACACACTATCAGTTTTTCTGCTGAGTTAGTCCTTCAGATTTACCAAAACCATATAATATGAGGTCAAACCTTAGGAGTTTCAATGTGTATGCAATCAGGCAGGCCCTTGCACTACATGGTTTTGGTAAATCTGAAGGACTAACTCAGCAGAAAAACTGATAGTGTGTATGGGGCTTAAGTGTTGGAGCCAGAGTTTCAATTGAACGAGTGATGAGTACCCCTAGGATGGACACTGGAAGTAAGGTAACGGTAGGCCCGAAAAAAAAAAATTGCTTTAGGGGTGAAGAGATTAAAGTGATAATCTGATACTTTGAGAAGATTAAAGAAAAAGTAACACCCCGGGAAAGAAAAGCAGGCTACAGAGATATAATAAAATACTTTCTTTGCATATCATATAATAGACAAAGAGGAAGAAAATAACAGAAGTTCATCATCAGGGTTTGCATATTATTTAACCATTTCATGATGAACGTAAAACAAATCTTAAGGGCTGAACACAGTTTTGCATATTTTGATATGTGATAGTAAAACTGTACATATCATCGCAGCTATTTAATTTTTATAACTTGTTTTTACAGGAAAAGTTGAACTTTCATTTGGTGGTAAAAAAGTAATGAACATCTCCTTTTTTTTATTATCAAAGGAATATTGGCACAAAATAGTAAAAAAAACAAAAACATTTTTTTTTTTTAATTGAGCTTTATATTTTTTGTTATTACCATAACCTACCACCAGTGAACAGCCCAGTTCCCTGTCCCTGACAATCACAGTGATACTACATATGTGTGTGTTATGCAGCGTACACACGGTCGGACTTTTCGACCGGACTGGTCCGACGGACGCCAACGGACCAAATCCGGTGGACAATCCGATCGTGTGTGGGCTTCACCGGACCTTCAGTGGACTTTTCCAGTCGCAAATCTGACGGACTTTAGATTTGGAACATGCTTCAAATCTTTACGTCGTAACTCCGCCGGACCCAGAAATTCGCTCGTCTGTATGCTAGTCCGACGGACAAAAACCGACGCTAGGGCAGCTATTGGCTACTGGCTATCAACTTCCTTATTTTAGTCCAGTGTATGTCATCACGTACAAATCCGTCAGACTTTTGTGTGATTGTTTGTAGGCAAGTCCGTTTGTTAGAAAATCCGTCGGAAGTCCGCAAAAGCCCGTCGAAAGTGTGTCGGACAGGCTGTCGGACTTTTGTTGCTGAAAAGTCTGACCATGTGTACACGGTATAGGTTGTTGTTTGTACCCGTAGCAGGGCCCAAAAACAATAGTGTGCATTTTGCTTTTTTATCCTACCTAAAACACACTAGAGCTGTGCATGATGGAAACTAGGGATGGGCGAATGGTTCAGCCCGAGCATGAGTTCGGGCCGAACATTTGCCTGTTTGGCCATTCGCTGAACACCCAAATTTGTAGGGTGTTCACCGGGTGTTCGCCCCGATTAACACCCTACAATAAGTGCTGCACAGTGCATTCTGCACCTTGATTGGCTTTGCCCACAGTGTAAGCTGGTTGTTAAGGAGCTGGGCCGGCATCCTTAACAATTGATGAGTCATCAGCTGTCAATGGGTTTCTCCGCTGATAGCTGAATAAAAAAATAAATAAATAAACAGTGGTGGTAAAAAAAAATCCCACCCCCAAAAATCCATACCAGACCGGGCATGGCAGGTCAGGAAATGGAGGGGGGATGAGCGAGCGCCCCCCTCCCTCCTGAACCATACCAGCCCACATGCCCTCAACATGAGGGGTGGGTGCTTTGGGGCGGGGGGCTCTACCCCCCCAAAGCACCTTGTCCCCATGTTGATGGGGACAAGGGCCTCTTCCTAACAACCCTGGGCTGTGGTTGCCGGGGTCTGCGGTATTATTAGAATCTGGAAGCCCACTATAACAAGGGGGCCCCCAGATCCCGCCGCCCCCCATGTGAATGGGTATCGGGTCCATCGTACCCTTACCCATTAACCAAAAAAATGTACAAAAGTAATAACCACACAAGACAGTTTTTGATAAATCCTTTATTAAAAAATAAAAAAATAGTGTCCCTTGATGTAAATTCATTGTCAATCATGCCGCCCGCCGACCCTACCCCTAAATGTCTGCTCTGCGCTTTGACATTTCTTATATAGGCAGGGGGAGTGGCCACCCAGCTACGTCACTCAGTGGCACCGCCCCTTCTGATGTCATGTGACATCATGTGATGTCAGAAGGGGTGGTGACACCAGGTGATGTAGACGGGTGGCCCTGCCCCTTGCCTATATAGGAAATGTTAAAGTGGCGTTAATCAGGGGGCCTACCAGGAGGCAGAGCGATTTTATTTTCTATTTATTGGGTCGGCGGGGGGCATGATTGACGATGGATATACATGGAGGGATACCTTTTTTCTTTTCTTTTTTTTCTTGTGTGGGTATTACTTTTGTACACTTTTTTGATGAATGGGTAGGGGTACAAAGTACCCAAACCTTCCTTTCTGTCCTCCCAAGACTTTCTGTTCTCTAGCTCTCTTGTCTCTTCCTCCCATGCTCGTCTCCAGGACTTCTCCAGAGCCTCTCCCATCCTCTGGAACCCACTACCTCAATCTGTCCAGTTATCTCCTACACTGTCCACTTTTAGGCGATCCCTGAAAATCATCTTTTCAGGGAGGCCTATCCTGCCTCCAGCTAACAACCAAATCTTCTACTCCCCTCAACAGTTCATCCCTCACAGTCCCTACCTTTTGTTTCACCAGCCCCTCCCTCTTAGATTGTAAGCTCACAGGGCCTCTCTAACCCTCTTTTTTTAAATTGTACTGTTGGTGTATTGTCTCCCTTTATATTGTAAAGCGCTGCGCAAACTGTTTGCACTATATAAATCCTGTATAACAATAATAATAATTATAATATAATAATATGCAGTAAAGCATGCTTGTTATGTGCTGCATATTGCATTTTACAGAAAATGACAGCGCTGTAGACTGGAAAAGGAATGTCATTTTTAATATCATTCAATTACAATATGGCGCTATATACGCTATATTAATATTTTTTTTTATTTGCTTTTTTTTTCCTTAAAAGTGGAGTTACCCTTTAAGCACATCAATAACAAATGAAGTCATTAGTTGGGGAAATATTAATTATGTGTTATAGAGTATTAGGGTTGGTTTAACTTCCGGAGGTTGGTATTACAGCAATCTTAGTGTAGTCTCTTGTACTAAGGTCCGCTTTTCTTTGTGGTTACTAAATACACTTCCTACCTTATCACACCGTACATGATCAGAGAAGAAGAGAGCATGAGAGAGAGAGCATAACTAGAAAAAGAGTTGCTGAGAAAATCTGAACAAACTGAACGTTCAGAGTAAAAAACGAAAGAAGAAGAACATATACAGGTATGTATTAGCTGCTAATGAAAGATTGTATATGTGAGTGTGTGCTGCATGTATCTCCCCACATTTGCCCAATGGAAAACAAAGGGCAAAAAGAGAAAAAGACAACTCCCTATCGTAATCAAGATTTAACAAGTTTTGGCTTTAGATGTTCATTAAGAACTTGCCTACCTGAGCAATTTTTTCTAAAATCTGCATTTTTTGCTATAAATTACTCCAATCCCCCTCCCAAAAAAAGGTAAATATTTTCTGGGAGCAGAGACCCTGGAGAATAAAATGGGGGTATAAATTATAAAGTGGGTACTCCCGCGCTATCCTATCCGGCATACTAAATGTGGTTAACTGCTGTTAGCACCGGTTAGCTAAGCCGTGGCGAATGTGTAATGAATGTCAAACAGTGTTGGTGCTGCGCCGTTAATGTAAGTTATCTCACTGTGATCAATATGCACAATACATGATATAAGTGCCAAAAAACTTTATAAAATTCCCAAAGCAATCATTTAACATAAATAATCCATTAAAATGATGCTTATCTCCGTGTGTGAGTCCACAGACATAAATGAAAACAAATGTATACAACAGTGCAAACAATATTCAGCCGTGCTATACAGGGTTTTAGAGTGGTTAATTGAAATAGAACATTAAAAAAATTACCATATTTCTCGGTGTATAACACACACTTTTCCAACTGAAGATCAGGTGGACATCATGTGTGCGTGTTATACGCGATTCCTGAGGGAAGAGGAATAGCGAGTGCCGCTGGATAACACAGAGCCGCGATCTCCTGTGTATCCCGACTCTGTGTAATCCAACACTGGCGAGGCTGCAATGATGGGAAAGGTGAGGCTACAGATGGGCACTGAGCAGGCTGCATTGTTGGTAAATTTAGTGGCTGCAGATGGGCACTGAGCAAGGTGCATTGATGGGTAATTTAGAGGCTGGAGATGGGCACTGAATAAGGTGCATTGATGGGCAATTTAGAGGCTACAGATGGGCACTGAGTATTGTGCATTGATGGGCAATTTAGAGGCTGCAGATGGGCACTGAGCAGGGTGCATTTATGGGCAATTTAGAGGCTGCAGATGGGCACTGAGCAGGGTGCATTTGTGGGCAATTTAGAGGCTGCAGATGGGCGCTAAGCAGGGCGCATTTATGGGAAATTTAGAGGCTGCAGATGGGCACTGAGCAAGGTGCATTTATGGGCAATTTAGAGGATGGAGATGGGCACTGAATAAGGTGCACTGATGGGCAATTTAGAGGCTACAGATGGGCACTGAGTATTGTGCATTGATGGGCAATTTAGAGGCTGCAGATGGGCACTGAGCAGGGTGCATTTGTGGGCAATTTAGAGGCTGCAGATGGGCGCTAAGCAGGGCGCATTTATGGGAAATTTAGAGGCTGCAGATGGGCACTGAGCAAGGTGCATTTATGGGCAATTTAGAGGCTGGAGATGGGCACTGAATAAGGTGCACTGATGGGCAATTTAGAGGCTACAGATGGGCACTGAGCAGGGCGCATTTATGGGCAATTTAGAGGCTGCAGATGGGCACTGAGCAGGGTGCATTTATGGGCAATTTAGAGGCTGCAGATGGGCACTGAGCAGGGCGCATTTATGGGCAATTTAGAGGCTGCAGATGGGCACTGAGCAGGGTGTATTTATGGGCAATTTAGAGGCTGCAGATGGGCACTGAGCAGGGTGCATTTATGGGCAATTTAGAGGCTGCAGATGGGCACTGAGCAGGGCGCATTTATGGGCAATTTAGAGGCTGCAGATGGGCACTGAGCAGGGTGTATTTATGGGCAATTTAGAGGCTGCAGATGGGCACTGAGCAGGGCGCATTTATGGGCAATTTAGAGGCTGCAGATGGGCACTGAGCAGGGTGCATTGATGGGCAATTTAGAGGCTGCAGATGGGCACTAAGCAGGGTGCATTTATGGGCAATTTAGCGGCTGAAGATGGGCACTGAGCAGGATGCATTTATGGGCAATTTAGAGGCTGCAGATGGGCACTGAGCAGGGCGCATTTATGGGCAATTTAGAGGCTGCAGATGGGCACTGAGCAGGGTGTATTTATGGGCAATTTAGAGGCTGCAGATGGGCACTGAGCAGGGCGCATTTATGGGCAATTTAGAGGCTGCAGATGGGCACTGAGCAGGGTGCATTGATGGGCAATTTAGAGGCTGCAGATGGGCACTAAGCAGGGTGCATTTATGGGCAATTTAGCGGCTGAAGATGGGCACTGAGCAGGATGCATTTATGGGCAATTTAGAGGCTGCAGATGGGCACTGAGCAGGGTGCATTTATGGGCAATTTAGAGGCTGCAGATGGGCACTGAGCAGGGCACATTTATGGGCAATTTAGAGACTGCAGAAGGGCACTGAGTAGGGTGCTTTTATGGGTAATTTAGAGGCTACAGATGGCCACTGAGCAGGCTGCATTGTTGGTCAATTTAGTGGCTGCAGATGGGCACTGAGCTGGGTGCATTAATGGGTAATTTAGAGGCTACAGATGGCCACTGAGCAGGCTGCATTGTTGGTCAATTTAGTGGCTGCAGATGGGCACTGAGCAGGGTGCTTTTATGGGTAATTTAGAGGCTACAGATGGCCACTGAGCAGGCTGCATTGTTGGTCAATTTAGTGGCTGCAGATGGGCACTGAGCTGGGTGCATTAATGGGTAATTTAGAGGCTACAGATGGCCACTGAGCAGGCTGCATTGTTGGTCAATTTAGTGGCTGCAGATGGGCACTGAGCAGGGCGCATTTATGGGCAATTTAGAGGCTGCAGATGGGCACTGAGCAGGGTGCATTTATGGGCAATTTAGAGGCTGCAGATGGGCACTGAGCAGGGCGCATTTATGGGCAATTTAGAGGCTGCAGATGGGCACTGAGCAGGGTGCATTTATGGGCAATTTAGAGGCTGCAGATGGGCACTGAGCAGGGCGCATTTATGGGCAATTTAGAGGCTGCAGATGGGCACTGAGCAGGGTGCATTGATGGGCAATTTAGAGGCTGCAGATGGGCACTAAGCAGGGTGCATTTATGGGCAATTTAGAGGCTGAAGATGGGCACTGAGCAGGGCACATTTATGGGCAATTTAGAGACTGCAGAAGGGCACTGAGCAGGGTGCTTTTATGGGTAATTTAGAGGCTACAGATGGCCACTGAGCAGGCTGCATTGTTGGTCAATTTAGTGGCTGCAGATGGGCACTGAGCTGGGTGCATTAATGGGTAATTTAGAGGCTGGAGATGGGCACTGAATAAGGTGCATTGATGGGCAATTTAGAGGCTACAGATGGGCACTGAGTATTGCGCATTGATGGGCAATTTAGAGGCTGCATATGGGCACTGAGCAGGGTGCATTTATGGGCAATTTAGAGGCTGCAGATGGGCACTGAGCAGGGTGCATTTATGGGCAATTTAGAGGCTGCAGATGGGCGCTAAGCAGGGTGCATTTATGGGAAATTTAGAGGCTGCAGATGGGCACTGAGCAAGGTGCATTTATGGGCAATTTAGAGGCTGAAGATGGGCACTGAATAAGGTGCACTGATGGGCAATTTAGAGGCTACAGATGGGCACTGAGTATTGTACATTGATGGGCAATTTAGAGGCTGCAGATGGGCACTGAGCAGGGTGCATTTATGGGCAATTTAGAGGCTGCAGATGGGCACTGAGCAGGGCGCATTTATGGGCAATTTAGAGGCTGCAGATGGGCACTGAGCAGGGTGCATTTATGGGCAATTTAGAGGCTGCAGATGGGCACTGAGCAGGGCGCATTTATGGGCAATTTAGAGGCTGCAGATGGGCACTGAGCAGGGTGCATTGATGGGCAATTTAGAGGCTGCAGATGGGCACTGAGCAGGGTGCATTCATGGGCAATTTAGAGGCTGAAGATGGGCACTGAGCAGGGTGCATTTATGGGCAATTTAGAGGCTGCAGATGGGCACTGAGCAGGGTGCATTTATGGGCAATTTAGAGGCTGCAGATGGGCACTGAGCAGGGCACATTTATGGGCAATTTAGAGGCTGCAGATGGGCACTGAGCAGGGTGCTTTTATGGGTAATTTAGAGGCTACAGATGGGCACTGAGCAGGCTGCATTGTTGGTCAATTTAGTGGCTGCAGATGGGCACTGAGCTGGGTGCATTAATGGGTAATTTAGAGGCTAGAGATGGGCACTGAATAAGGTGCATTGATGGGCAATTTAGAGGCTACAGATGGGCACTGAGTATTGCACATTGATGGGCAATTTAGAGGCTGCAGATTGGCACTGAGCAAGGTGCATTTATGGGCAATTTAGAGGCTGCAGATGGGCACTAAGCAGGGCGCATTTATGGGCAATTTAGAGGCTGCAGATGAGCACTGAGCAGGGTGCATTTATGGGCAATTTAGAGGCTGGAGATGGGCACTGAAAAAGGTGCACTGATGGGCAATTTAGAGGCTACAGATGGGCACTGAGTACTGTGCATTGATGGGCAATTTAGAGGCTGCAGATTGGCACTGAGCAGGGTGCATTTATGGGTAATTTAGAGGCTGCAGATGGGCACTGAGCAGGGCGCATTTATGAGCAATTTAGAGGCTGCAGATGGACACTGAGCAGGGTGCATTTATGGGCAATTTAGAGGCTGCAGATGGGCACTGAGCAGGGCGCATTTATGGGCAATTTAGAGGCTGCAGATGGGCACTGAGCAGGGCGTATTTATGGGCAATTTAGAGGCTGCAGATGGGCACTGAGCAGGGCGCATTGATGGGCAATTTAGAGGCTGCAGATGGGCACTGAGCAGGGCGCATTTATGGGCTATTTAGAGGCTGCAGATGGGCACTGAGCAGGGTGCATTTATGGGCAATTTAGAGGCTGCAGATGGGCACTGAGCAGGGTGAATTTATGGGCAATTTAGAGGCTGCAGATAGGCACTGAGCAGGGCACATTTATGGGCAATTTAGAGGCTGCAGATGGGCACTGAGCAGGGAGCATTTATGGGCAATTTAGAGGCTGCAGATGGGCACTGAGCAAGGTGCATTGATGGGTAATTTAGAGGCTGGAGATGGGCACTGAATAAGGTGCATTGATGGGCATTTTACAGGCTACAGATGGGCACTGAAAATTGTGCATTGATGGGCAATTTAGAGGCTGCAGATGGGCACTGAGCAGGGTGCATTTATGGGCAATTTAGAGGCTGCAGATGGGTACTGAGCAGCGTGCATTTATGGGCAATTTAGAGGCTGCAGATGGGCACTGAGCAGAGTGCATTTATGGGCGATTTAGAGGCTGCAGATGGGCACTAAGCAGGGTGCATTTATGGGCAATTTAGAGGCTACAGATGGGCACTGAGCAGGCTACATTGTTGGGAAATTTACAGAATGCAGATAGGCACTGGTGGGGCTGCATTGATGGGCGGGCTGTGACCCTTATTTTGCTTCAAAGTTCTTTATTTAAAGTGAAGGGCCACCCTGGAAAAAAAATTCCACCAAAAATCCTAAAAAAAATTTTAAAAAACATTTGGAAAAATTTTTTTTTTATACTTACCTAAACCCTTGTTTCCTAATCTGCCTCTTCCTATTCCGCGGCGTGTTCTTCTCTTCGGTGAGTGGCCCCGTTGTCTTCTGGGAACTGTGTGTGTTCCCAGAACACCACGGGGCCATTCATAGATCGCCGCGCCGCTCGCGCGGTAGGAAACTGGCAGTTAAGTCGCAAGGCTCCACTGCCTGTTCCCTTATCTAGGATGGCGGTGCCGGGACCCTAATGCCGAGGGACGGGTTGGCCTCGGGCGGCCGACATCGCGGGCACCCAGGACAGGTAAGTCTACTTATTTAAAGTCAGCAGCTACAGTGTTTGTAGCTGCTGACTTTAAAAATTTTTTTTAGCTGGCCGGAATCCCGCTTTAAAATGTAAGTTTTTTTCTTGAAACTTTCCTATTAAAATGAAGGTGCGTGTTATACATCTGTGCCTGTTATACGCCGATAAATACAGTAATTAAAAATAAAGTTATAAAGTCTGTTTTTAGTTGAAATACTGTAATAGATAAGTGTATATTTTGGCACTTAGGCTCGGTTCACACTAGGGGCGGCACGACTTGCAGGTCGCCTCACCGAGGCGACCTGCACACGACTGCCTGGGCGACTTGCAAAACGACTTCTGTATAGAAGTCTATGCAAGTCACCCCAAGTCACCCCCAAAGTAGTACAGGAACCTTTTTCTAACGGTTCCATTGTACAGAACGGGACGCTACTTGTCAGGCGACTAGGTCACCTGACAAATCGTCCTAGTGTGAACCGAGCCTTATATCATGTATTGTGCATTATCAAACATGTATTGTTAGTTGAAAATACACTAAAAGTAATTTTAGTGCAAACAAACATTATCCCACTTTTTTGGTACGATATAAAAGATGGGGTTGTGTCAAGTAAACAGATATCAAACCTCTTGTGAAATCCCCCAAAAAAAGTTGGTACCCAAAATTCTCCACTGGCAATGTTTTAAAAGCCATTACAGGTTATCAGTTTAGAGTTAGCCATTAACCACTTCAGCCCCGCAGGGATTTACCTCCTTCCTGACCAGAGCATTTTTTTGCTATATGGCACTGCTTCTCTGACAATTGCGCGGTCGTGCGACGTTGCACCCAAACAAAATTGACATCCTTTTTTCCCACAAATAGAGACTTCTTTTGGTGGTATTTGATCACCTCTGCGGTTTTTATTTTTTAAATTTAAACAAAAAAAAGAGTGACAATTTTGAAAAAAAAAAGTAATATTTTTTACTTTTTGCTATAAATAAATATCCTCCAAAAATATATAAAAAAGCAAATTTCTTTCTCAGTTTAGGCCGATATGTATTCTTCTACCTATTTTTGGTAAAAAAAATTGCAATAAGCGTATATTGATTGGTTTGCGCAAAAGTTATAGTGTCTACAAAATAGGGGATAGATTTATGCTTTTTTTATTAATTTTTTTATTAGTAACTAGGGGATAGATTTATGCCATTTTTATTATTCATTTTTTTTATTAGTAATGGCGGCGATCTGTGATTTTTATCCGGACTGCGACATTATGGTGGACACATCAGACAATTTTCACACTATTTTGGGACCATTGTCATTTATACAGCGATCAGTGCTATAAAAATGCACTGATTATTGTGTAAATGACACTGGCAGGGAAGGGGTTAAACACTAGGGGGCGATCAAGGGATTAATTGTGTCCTAGGGAGTGATTCTGACATGACAGCGATCACTGCTCCCGATGACAGGGAGCAGTAGATCTTTGTCATGTTGCTAGGCAGAACAGGGAAATGCCTTGTTTACATTTGGGTACAGCGTTGCACGACTGCGCAATTGTCAGTTTAAATAACGCAGTGTCGTATCGCAAAAAATGGCCTGGTCATTAAGGGGGCAAATCCTTCTGGGGCTTAGTGGTTAAATTGCAAAAGATTGCATTCGAAAAAGCTCCATAGCTGTTGACTCCCTCTCACTCCAACAAAAAATACTGCACTGGTTACCGCCACCAAAAGGGTAATGTTAAATATCTAACCTTTTTTTAGTTCCTGTTCATTTTGTGAATTGGACTTACTTACTGCACGATTTTTTGCGATATTTACCGCCATTTTTTTTTACTTTAGTTGTTTACCGCAAAATCGTTATTTTTAGGAATTGGACTTTGTTGACCACATGCAATAATTTATGCAAATGAGTAATGTGAAACCCTTATTGCATGCGGTAATGTTTAGTGAATCGACCCCTTAAAGTTATAAAAAGAAAAATACAGGAACAAAATGTGTGTAAACCATCAACATTCACATTCTTTTTCTCTATGCAGGTTGAATTTGTTTCTCTAAACACTCTGATGAGCTTTAGTGATATGGACAACTTCCTGTTGGTTCTCTTCGTCTCTTTTTTACTGAGTGAGTTTTCAAGCAATCTTAATTGTATTAAATGTATTTTTTTTCTTTTTATAAACCACCGCTAGGATGAGCTATAAGAAATAGTATGGAGGCTTTTTTTATATTCTGGGCTACTTTTCAATCATATAGACCAGGGGTGTCCAACCTTTTGACCTTTCTGGGTGAAGAGGAAGAAGAGGACGGGCCACACATAAAATAAGGAGAGCTGGTGAGCAGAAAAAGTCAAGCAGATCACAAATTAACGATCACTGATATAGATAATATATATTATGATTGTGCTACAGATCTATGGAAAAGGTGTTGCTGCCCACATCCCTAAATCAGATATGAAATAGAACAATTTCCTCTATGGGACTTTAAAAGGCCGAAACTCCTTGACAATCAAAATGTTTTTGAAATATATTCATATTTTTATTAGAAAAGTTAAACGTTAAGAAATATAACTTTAAAAGTCAAAGTTGGATGTATACATATTATACAGGTGAAATATCAAAAGGAAACATGTATATACAAACAAAGTAACCACTTTAACTTTGTCAGGTTTGACAGAGTTAAAGTGGTTACTTTGTTTGTATACACAGTATCTCACAAAAGTGAGTACACCCCTCACATTTTTGTGAATATTTTATTATATCTTTTCATGTGACAACACTGAAGAAATGACACTTTTCTAAAATGTAAAATAGTGAGTGTACAGCTTGTATAACTGTGTAAATTTAATGTCCCCTCAAAATAACTCAACACACAGCCAATAACCACTGGCAACAAAAGTGAGTACACCCCCAAGTGAAAATGTCCAAATTGGGACCAAAGTGTCAATATTTTGTGTGGCTACCATTATTTTCCAGCACTGCCTTAACCCTCTTGGGCATGGAGTTCACCAGAGCTTCACAGGTTGCCACTGGAGTCCTCTTCCACTCCTCCATGACGGAGCTGGTGGATGTTAGAGACCTTGCACTCCTCCACCTTCCGTTTGAGGATGCCCCATGGATGCTCAATAGGGTTTAGGTATGGGGACATGCTTGGCCAGTCCATCACCTTTACCCTCAGCTTCTTTAGCAAAGCAGTGGTCGTCTTTGAGGTGTGTTCGGGGTCGTTAACATGTTAGAATACTGCCCTGCGGCCCAGTCTCTGAAGTATGTCACAGTACATGTTGGCATTCATGGTTCCCGCAATGAACTGTAGCTCCCCAGTGCTGGCAGCACTCATGAAGCCCCAGACCATGACACTCCCACCACCATGCTTGACTGTAGACAGGACACACTTGTCTTTGTACTCCTCACCTGGTTGCCTCCACACACGCTTGACACCATCCGAACCAAATAAGTTTATCTTGGTCTCATCAGACCACAGGACATGGTTCTAGTGATCCATGTCCTTAGTCTACTTGTCTTCAGCAAACTGTTTGTGGGCTTTCTTGTGCATTATCCTTAGAAAAGGCTTCCTTCTGGGATGAGAGCAATGCAGACCAATTTGATGCAGTGTGCGGTGTATGGTCTGAGCACTGACAGGCTGACTCCCCCACCCCTTCAACCTCTGCAGCAATGCTGGCAGCACTCATACGTCTATTTCGCAAAGACAACCTCTGGATATGACGCTGAGCACGTGCACTCAACTTCTTTGGTCAACCTTGGCGAGGCCTGTTCTGAGTGGAACCTGTCCTGTTAAACCGCTGTATGGTCTTGGCCACCGTGTTGCAGCTCAGTTTCAGGGCCTTGGAAATCTTCTTATAGCCTAGGCCATCTTTATGTAGGGCAACAATTCTTTTTTTCAGATCCTCAGAGAGTTCTTTGCCATGAGGTTCCATGTTAAACTTCCAGTGACCAGTATGAGAGAGTGAGAGCGATAATACCAAATTTAACACACCTGCTCCCCATTCACACCTGAGACCTTGTAACACTAATGAGTCATATGACACCGGGGAGGGAAAATGGCTAATTGGGCCTAATTTGGACATTTTTCACTTAGGGGTATACTCACTTTTGTTGCCAGCGGTTTAGACATTAATGGCTGTGTGTTGAGTTATTTTGAGGGGACAGCAAATTTACACTGTTATACAAGCTGTACACTCACTACTTTACATTGTAGCAAAGTGTCATTTCTTCAGTGTTGTCACATGAAAAGATAGAATAAAATATTTACAAAAATGTGAGGGGTGTACTCACTTTTGTGAGATACTGTACATGTGTTTCCCTTTGATATCTCACCTGTATAATATTTATGCATCCAACTTTGATTTTTAAAGTTATATTTCTTAACTTTTAACTTTTCTAATAAAAATATGAATATATTTCAAATACATTTTGATTATCAAGGATTTTTAGCCTTTTAAAGTCCCATAGAGGAAATTGTTCTATTTCATAACTGATACAGATAATGTACCTGGCTGATTATCAAAACTTCATTTTTTTGTATTTTTTTTTGTTATAAAAGTAAAAGATAGTAACATAAAGGACATTGTTCTCGATAGCCTAACACATCAGTATCTAGTTTGATGGATGTACAAGTAGTAGAAATTCTTAATGAATTCTCAAGGTGCCCCTCAGATATTTTGGTTCTAATTTCGCACTTTATGTTCTTCAACCTTGAAAATAGTTGCTCACAAATATAAGTGCTGCTGAAAACTGATGACATGAATAGGGCATGATTGTGAAGAATGGGATATTTTTCTTTGGGAAGATACAACTTATGAAAGTCCATTTAAGAGACACTGTCAATTTTTTTCTTTGGCAAAGTGTAAACACATTTTTACAAAAAGTATAAAAAAAAAAAATCTAAATTTTGAAGTAAGTTTACGATTTTGTGTTGGGAGGCATTCACTCCATCTTTATAGGAAGGAATTCTGTACATCAGGGGTGTCAAACTCAATTAAATTGTGGGCCGTATCAGCATTATGGTTGGCCCCAAAGGGCCGGATGTATCTGTAAGACTAAATGTTCACATCAGAAGTCAAGTGTCCCCCACCCTCCATTACATCATAGTGCACCCCCCTTTACCTTGTGCTGCTATGGGGCAAAGCTGGGAATCAGAAAGTGCAGTGTCTGGAGGATGACCAGAGGAGGACTGGACTCTACTGAATGCTGAGACCAGGGGAGGCGAAGAGGAGAGGGTGCTGTGGCTGCACAAAGAGACACAGGATCTGAAGGAAGTGCTCTGTCTTCCCCTTTTGCTGTTGACTGCTGAGACGGAGAAGGTGGGGGGGGGGGTCAGATTTGAGTCTCTTTACGGCTGCATGGAGAAGTGTAGGATCTGGTGAAGGATTTCTCCTCTCTGCTACTGACTGCTGAGAGAAGGTGAGGGCGGTGACTAGAGGGTGTGGCAGCTACAGAAGAGGTGTGAGGGCCACATGAAATGGCCTGGATGACCGGATTCGGCCTTGTGTTTGATAAATGTGCTGTACATAATAAAGAAAGGTTGGAAATTTTCGGCCTAAGTTTATGGATATTTGTCATATCTGCACAACAAATGTTTTATACATACAGTAGATCCCTTAGATTTGGGCAAAATAAACAATGGCATATAGCAGTGGTTCTCAACCTCAGTCCTTGAGTACCTCCAGCAGGCCATGGTTTCAGGTTTTCCTTTACTTTGCACAGCTGCCTTAAATCAATATCAATGACATGGTATTGATAGAGCTATTTTATTTAAGGTTTTATTTAAGTTTCCAAAACATGGCCGGTTGGGAGTACTTGAGGACTGAGGTTGAGAACCACTGGCATATGCATACTTACCAACTGTCACGAATTTCCCGGGACATTCCCGGAATTTAGACCCTTTTCCCGGATTTAGCCATTTCCGGGAAATGTCCCGGGAAATTCTTATTTTACCGATTTTTTTTCCGCCGCCGCCACCACCGCCGCTAGAGGTTTGTGGCCGACGGAGACAATGTCTCCACCGGCCGCCATTTTCCTGAAGACCAAATTGCTGTTTAGCAATGGCCGGGTGGCTGCCAATAGAATTTGAGCTGTGGCACCAAACCCGCACACAGCAGGTAAGGAAGCAGGTAAGCAGGACTGGAACCAGGAACAAAGCAGCAGGTAGTAGCCTGGAACGCTGGACTGGAACCTGGAACAAGGCAGCAGGTAGTAGCCTGGGACGCTGGACTGGAACCTGGAACAAGGCAGCAGGTAGTAGCCTGGAACGCTGGACTGGAACCTGGAACAAGGCAGCAGGTAGTAGCCTGGTACGCTGGACTGGAACCTGGAACAAGGCGGCAGGTAGTAGACTGGAACGCTGGACTGGAACCAGGAACAAGGCGGCAGGTAGTAGACTGGAACGCTGGACTGGAACCAGGAACAAGGCAGCAGGTAGTAGACTGGAACGCTGGACTGGAACCAGGAACAAGGCAGCAGGTAGTAGACTGGAACGCTGGACTGGAACCAGGAACAAGGCAGCAGGTAGTAGACTGGAACGCTGGACTGGAACCAGGAACAAGGCAGCAGGTAGTAGACTGGAACGCTGGACTGGAACCAGGAACAAGGCAGCAGGTAAAAGACTGGAACGCTGGACTGGATACAGGTATCAGACTGAGGAATGGTCAAACAAGCCGGAGGTCGGTATCGGTCGATCAGCAGAGGTACCAGGGACAACACAGAGGGATGGTCAGGCAAGCCAAGAGGGTCTGGTGCCGAGCGGATAGCAGGATGGTCTAACAGGAAGCCGGGTCAGATAGCAGAGTACACAGGTCAGATCAGGTTAAGGCACACGGAACGCTGTAGAGCAGACAGCGGGGAAAGAGTGTGATAGGCCGGTTTAAATAGCCCGCCTGGCACTAGCGGGAGTGCGCGCGCGTGCCCGTGCGTAACAGCACCCGTGAACGCGCGCGCATGCGCAGTGGAACCCGCGGCCGTGTCCCCCTGCGTCTGGATCGCTGATTACTGGCAGGATCTTCATGACATTGCCCCGCCCCAAGGGGCAGCCTCCGGCTGCCCCTTTAAAGGAATTTCTCCGTATGGGCTCTTTTAAAAGATTGCAAAAGATTTTCAGCAAGAATATTATCCTCGGGTTCCCAAGAACTTTCTTCTGGGCCGAACCACCTCCATTTTATCAGAAATTGATTTTGGTTGCCTCTTCTCCTATGGTCCATGATAGCCTCCACCTCAAATTCTTCCTCCCCATATACCAAAATTGGATCAGGAGGATCCGTACTTCGGCCTGGAAATGGGTTAGAAACAGAGGGTCTGAGTAGAGACACATGAAATACTGGATGCACTTTTAATGAATCAGGAAGTTCAAGTTCGTATGCCACCTCATTAATTCTTCGCTTGACAGGAAATGGTCCAAGAAACTTGGGACCCAACTTCTTTGATGGGCAAGCCATCCTGAGATTTACTGTAGACAACCATACCTGGTCCCCGGGTGTAAGTAACAGCTCACCTCGTCTCTTCTTATCAAAAGTTGCTTTATTATACTCCTGGGTCCTGGTCATGGTCTCCTGCAAAACTTGATTGTTGGAAGTGAAGAAGTCCAACCTCTCCTGAACTGCGGGTACTGTACACTCTGGAAGAGAATTAGGCAGAAATGAAGGGTGGAAACCATAATTTGCAAAAAATGGGGTTTGTTTGATAGCGGAATGAATAGAGTTGTTGTAGGCGAACTCAGCCAATGGAAGAACAGAAATCCAATCATCTTGGGCAAATGAAGAAAAACAGCGTAAATATTGATCAAGAGTCTGGTTTGTTCTCTCTGTTTGCCCATTAGTCTGGGGATGATAAGCAGATGAAAATGAGAGTTCAATCTTCAATGTTTTGCACAGAGACCTCCAGAATCAGGAGGTAAACTGTACCCCCCGATCTGAAACAATATTAACTGGTACCCCATGGAGCCTGATGACTTCTCTAATGAATGCCTGTGCCGTTTCTGTAGCTGAGGGGGTGCCCTTCATTGGGACAAAGTGGGCCATCTTCGACAACCGGTCTACTATGACAAAAATTGAGGTGAAGCCCCCAGCCGGAGGTAATTCCACAATAAAATCTATAGAAAGCATCTTCCAAGGCCTATCTGGGACAGGTAATGGCTTTAGCAAACCCCATGCCTTGGTCCTGTGTCCCTTGTTCCTGATACAGGTGGTACAGGATTCAACAAACCTCCTACAATCTTCACGTAACTGAGGCCACCAAAAGGTACGCTGTACCAGATCAGTAGTTTTAGCTACTCCAAAATGCCCAGCCAATGCATGGTCATGACAGAGTTCTAGTACTGAAACTCGTAGTTCTTCAGGTATAAAGATCCTATTCTCATGCCACAATAACCCATCCTTAATTTGGAGTTCTGACCTAATGGAAGATCCCAACTCTGTGGAAATCTGCTTAATCTTGGAAAGCAGGTCTCCCTGAAGCAAAAGAAAATTCCCCGGGGACAGAATGGTGTCCGGAGGGGAAACCTCTTGGGGCTTGTGAAACATCCTGGATAGGGCATCAGGCTTGGTATTCTTGGAGCCAGGGCGATAAGTGACATGAAAGGAGAACCTGGAGAAAAAGAGATCCCACCTGGCTTGGCGTGGCTTCAACCTTTTTGCAGACCTCAATATACTCCAGGTTCTTATGATCTGTAAAAATTAAGACTGGATGAGCGGCACCCTCTAGCAGATAGCGCCACTCCTCCAACGCTGATTTGATAGCCAATAACTCTCTGTCACCTACATCATAATTTCTCTCTGCCATGGACAACTTACAAGAAAAGAAGGCCACAGGATATAACAGGGCCTTAGTTCCCTGTCTTTGGGACAACACTGCCCCTACTGCAATTTCGGATGCGTCCACCTCTAGTACAAATGGCAGAGAGGAATCTGGATGCTTTAGTACGGAAGCAGAAGTAAAAAGGCCCTTGAGAGCCTTTTGAGCCTCAGCAGACCAGTGGAAACATGTACTCTGTTTAGTTAGCTGTGTGATGGGTGCGATGATGGCTGAAAACCCCTTAATAAATTTACGGTAAAAATTAGCGAATCCAACGAATCGTTGGATCCCCTTCTTATCTGTCAAGACTGGCCAGTCTAGCACTGCAGTGACCTTTTGAGGGTCCATCTTAATGCCTTTGCTGGAAATGATTAACCCCAGAAATGGAATACTTTCCTGTTCATATTCACATTTCTCAGCTTTTGCATATAGACCGTGTTGTCGAAGCCGGGCCAACACACTTCTGACGTGCCTGCGATGGGATTCAAGGGAACAAGAAAAAATTTATATGTCGTCTAAATAGACGATAACAAACAGATCTAGAAAGTCTCGTAAAACATCATTGATGAAGTACTGGAATGTAGCAGGAGCATTGCACAGACCGAACGGCATCACAAGGTATTCAAAATGTCCATAACGGGTACGAAAGGCGGTCTTCCATTCGTCTCCGTCCCTAATACGAACCAAATTGTAGGCTCAGCGGAGGTCAAGCTTAGAGAATATGGTAGCTGTCCCAAGTCTTTGGAACAATTCTGGTACCAGGGGAAGAGGGTAACGTTTTTTTACAGTGATTTTGTTCAGCTCGCGGTAGTCTATACATGGTCTGAGGGTCTTGTCTTTCTTTTGTACGAAGAAGATACCTGCACCTGCTGGAGACGTGGACGGACGAATGAAGCCTTTCTTTAGATTCTCATCGATATATTCTTTTAAAGCCCCTTGCTCCACTTCCGTCAAAGGGAATATTCTTCCAAAAGGTTGCATTTGTGAATAGGGGTAGATGGCGCTACCTGTGTTGGATACCTAATTGAATTTGTGATCTCTACTAGGTGCCTAGATTGTGCACTCTAAAAATAAAATAAAACAAATTGCATATTAATTATGTGCCACTATTAATTGTTGTGCCATCCTAGTGTAAACAAAACAGCTAAAACCTTATTGTGTGAATAGGTGTAATTACACCCCACCCCCTATATGCTAAAGGGGTTAAATGAATATGTGAGTAAAATCCTCTTTTAGACTAATGTGATCATTAACCACCAATCAATTACCAATTACTAATATTATATCTGATATATAGGTGTTACCAATTTGTCCCCCACCAAACAGCTGGGCATCTATATATAGCCTATATAGCCTATACACAATTCATCAGCGTTAAAACACCCTTATACATCTAAAGAAATGTGAAAATTGATTATTTAGAACCACATTGAATGTGCAAAAATGTGTGTTAAAGGAAAAACCATGAACAAATGTATAGATCAAACAGTCAGAAAATCAAAAAGTCAAAAAATATTAGTCAAAGTTCCAATTAGTGAAAATCCCATCTAGCAAAGTTCCATATATTTCCACCACATCCAGGTAATCTGTGTAGAGTGACTATTTGTGACAGCAACAGTTGGTATCCAGTGACTCCGGTGCTCCCACTCAAGGATCCCCACTCACCAGCTCCATGCACCCCTACAGGGGTAGACAGCATGTAGTATCCGGCTCCCGAGCGTCTGGGATTCCAGTGGGGATCTCCCTGGGGCTATCCACTCGGTCTACCTTCAGATCTCCAGGTTCCCCTCACATGAAAGAGACGGGGCTCCCATAGTGTGATATCGTATTCTGAATTTTATTTATAAAATGCTGATTACAGCGATCAAATATCATATAAAATAAAATAAATGAGTAAAATATAAAAAGTTCGTACTCCTGTAAGGAGTCAGGCTATCACACTAAGTAATTTGGGAGGTCAAGCTTAGAGAGAGACTTGTGGACGTGAACTAGCAACTGAGCGGCGTGCGCCTCAGCTGCGCTCCACGCTCTCTCTGACTTCCGTGTGTGACGTAGGTACGTAGCTCCCCTTATGCGTTTCGTCATCGACGTTGTCAAAGGCGTAGCACACGTACCTCGTAAGGAGCTATTTGAAGACCAGCGGGCATATCTCCTCCCACAGGACGCCCATATTCTATTACAAGGTGTCCCTCCCGATGGGACTAGTCTAATATGCGGGGCTAGTCTATAATATATTATTTCAGTGGGAGGCCTTGATTTACCCGCTTGCCATCAATAGAGACAAACAAAGAATTTTAGACAATCCTACTCATAACTACGCTTTGAGAATATATAAGCAGATAACACTCTATAGCCATTCTAGATTATTCATGGGCGATACCAATTCACCATTCCACATATATGAGTTAGAAACCGGGGGGGAGGGTTGCAGACACCAGAGGGGGACATATTAGGGAAGTGTTAAGAATTGCCCCCTATTGGTGGTGTTTTGGTATTACTACTATCAGAATATTGAAGAATCAAAAGATCAAAAAGTGCAAAATTCAAAAAAATATATACTTAGTCCGTTCCCTGTGCAGTCATGCATATGATGCTGTTTGTCTGTATATGCAAATATGAAATTTATATAAATATAAAGGAAAAACTTTCCCTTGCACCCCTGGTTTCCAAGACCCCGGGCCATAAATTGCCCATTCATGTGTAATGTTGGCAGAATTGACATCATCAACAAGAAAAACATCTTTTATGTACACATATGCCACTCCCATAAGAGGGAGCCTTACATTTGCACATTAGAGAACTGTAATACATCAGCTGGTATATCCCACTAGATCAGGATTCATAACATATGGGGGTATTGAGTGTACCCCCCATTGTGTATAAAAATAAAATAAAATAAAATAATAAAATAAAATTCAGAGAGATCAAAAAACCCAAAAAACCCCAAAACGCAAAAAACCAAAAAGTCAAAGAATCGAAAAATCAGAACATCAAAAACGAGCATTCTGGGAGGGAGTCCAAGACCCAATAAAGAAAGATGGGTAATATAAAGGTGATGTAAAATTTTAAATAGGTAATATAAAGGTGATATAGAGTTTATAGTGTATATATATATATATATATATATATATATATATATATATATAGTTTATAGTATATAGTATATATTATTTTTATTTTTATTTTATTTTTATACACAATGGGGGGTACACTCAATACCCCCATATGTTATGAATCCTGATCTAGTGGGATATACCAGCTGATGTATTACAGTTCTCTAATGTGCAAATGTAAGGCTCCCTCTTATGGGAGTGGCATATGTGTACATAAAAGATGTTTTTCTTGTTGATGATGTCAATTCTCCCAACATTACACATGAATGGGCAATTTATGGCCCGGGGTCTTGGAAACCAGGGGTGCAAGGGAAAGTTTTTCCTTTATATGTATATAAATTTCATATTTGCATATACAGACAAACAGCATCATATGCATGACTGCACAGGGAACGGACTAAGTATATATTTTTTTGAATTTTGCACTTTTTGATCTTTTGATTCTTCAATATTCTGATAGTAGTAATACTATCCAATAGTAAATACACCACCAATAGGGGGCAATTCTTAACACTTCCCTAATATGTCCCCCTCTGGTGTCTGCAACCCTCCCCCCGGTTTCTAACTCATATATGTGGAATGGTGAATTGGTATCGCCCATGAATAATCTAGAATGGCTATAGAGTGTTATCTGCTTATATATTCTCAAAGCGTAGTTATGAGTAGGATTGTCTAAAATTCTTTGTTTGTCTCTATTGATGGCAAGCGGGTAAATCAAGGCCTCCCACTGAAATAATATATTATAGACTAGCCCCGCATATTAGATTAGTCCCATCGGGAGGGACACCTTGTAATAGAATATGGGCGTCCTGTGGGAGGAGATATGTCAACTGGTCTTTAAATAGCTCCTTACGAGGTACGTGTGCTACGCCTTTGACAACGTCAAAGACGAAACGCGTAAGGCGGAGCTACGTACCTACGTCACACACGGAATTCAGAGAGAGCGTGGAGCGCAGCTGAGGCGCACACTGCTCGGTTGCTAGTTCACGTCCACAAGTCTTTCTCTAAGCTTGACCTCCCAAATTACTTAGTGTGATAGCCTGACTCCTTACAGGAGTACGAACTTTTTATATTTTACTCATTTATTTTATTTTATATGATATTTGATCGCTGTAATCAGCATTTTATAAATAAAATTCATAATACGATATCACACTATGGGAGCCCTGTCTCTTTCATGTGAGGGGAACCTGGAGATCTGAAGGTAGACCGATTTGGAGTGGATAGCCCCAGGGAGAACCCCACTGGAATCCCAGACGCTATCGGGAGCCGGATACTACATGCTGTCTACCCCTGTAGGGGTGCATGGAGCTGGTGAGTGGGGATCCTTGAGGGGGAGCACCGGAGTCACTGGATACCAACTGTTGCTGTCACAAATAGTCACTCTACACAGATTACCTGGATGTGGTGGAAATATACGGAACTTTGCTAGCTGGGATTTTCACTAATTAGAACTTTGACTAATATTTTTTGGCTTTTTGATTTTCTGACTGTTTGATCTATACATTTGTTCATGGTTATTCCTTTAACACACATTTTTGCACATTCAATGTGGTTCTAAATAATCAATTTTCACATTTCTTTAGATGTATAAGGGTGTTTTAACGCTGATGAATTGTGTATAGGCTATATAGGCTATATATAGATGCCCAGCTGTTTGGTGGGGGACAAATTGGTAACACCTATATATCAGATATAATATTAGTAATTGGTAATTGATTGGTGGTTAATGATCACATTAGTCTAAAAGAGGATTTTACTCACATATTCATTTAACCCCTTTAGCATATAGGGGGTGGGGTGTAATTACACCTATTCACACAATAAGGTTTTAGCTGTTTTGTTTACACTAGGATGGCACAACAATTAATAGATGCAGATGGGCACTGAGCAGGGTGCATTTATGGGCAATTTAGAGGCTGCAGATGGGCACTGAGCAGGGCGCATTTATGGGCAATTTAGAGGCTGCAGATGGGCACTGAGCAGGGTGCATTGATGGGCAATTTAGAGGCTGCAGATGGGCACTGAGCAGGGTGCATTCATGGGCAATTTAGAGGCTGAAGATGGGCACTGAGCAGGGTGCATTTATGGGCAATTTAGAGGCTGAAGATGGGCACTGAGCAGGGTGCATTTATGGGCAATTTAGAGGCTGCAGATGGGCACTGAGCAGGGCACATTTATGGGCAATTTAGAGGCTGCAGATGGGCACTGAGCAGGGTGCTTTTATGGGTAATTTAGAGGCTACAGATGGGCACTGAGCAGGCTGCATTGTTGGTCAATTTAGTGGCTGCAGATGGGCACTGAGCTGGGTGCATTAATGGGTAATTTAGAGGCTGGAGATGGGCACTGAATAAGGTGCATTGATGGGCAATTTAGAGGCTACAGATGGGCACTGAGTATTGCGCATTGATGGGCAATTTAGAGGCTGCAGATTGGCACTGAGCAAGGTGCATTTATGGGCAATTTAGAGGCTGCAGATGGGCACTAAGCAGGGCGCATTTATGGGCAATTTAGAGGCTGCAGATGAGCACTGAGCAGGGTGCATTTATGGGCAATTTAGAGGCTGGAGATGGGCACTGAAAAAGGTGCACTGATGGGCAATTTAGAGGCTACAGATGGGCACTGAGTACTGTGCATTGATGGGCAATTTAGAGGCTGCAGATTGGCACTGAGCAGGGTGCATTTATGGGTAATTTAGAGGCTGCAGATGGGCACTGAGCAGGGCGCATTTATGAGCAATTTAGAGGCTGCAGATGGACACTGAGCAGGGTGCATTTATGGGCAATTTAGAGGCTGCAGATGGGCACTGAGCAGGGCGCATTTATGGGCAATTTAGAGGCTGCAGATGGGCACTGAGCAGGGCGCATTTATGGGCAATTTAGAGGCTGCAGATGGGCACTGAGCAGGGCGCATTGATGGGCAATTTAGAGGCTGCAGATGGGCACTGAGCAGGGCGCATTTATGGGCTATTTAGAGGCTGCAGATGGGCACTGAGCAGGGTGCATTTATGGGCAATTTAGAGGCTGCAGATGGGCACTGAGCAGGGTGAATTTATGGGCAATTTAGAGGCTGCAGATAGGCACTGAGCAGGGCACATTTATGGGCAATTTAGAGGCTGCAGATGGGCACTGAGCAGGGAGCATTTATGGGCAATTTAGAGGCTGCAGATGGGCACTGAGCAAGGTGCATTGATGGGTAATTTAGAGGCTGGAGATGGGCACTGAATAAGGTGCATTGATGGGCATTTTACAGGCTACAGATGGGCACTGAAAATTGTGCATTGATGGGCAATTTAGAGGCTGCAGATGGGCACTGAGCAGGGTGCATTTATGGGCAATTTAGAGGCTGCAGATGGGTACTGAGCAGCGTGCATTTATGGGCAATTTAGAGGCTGCAGATGGGCACTGAGCAGGGTGCATTTATGGGCGATTTAGAGGCTGCAGATGGGCACTAAGCAGGGTGCATTTATGGGCAATTTAGAGGCTACAGATGGGCACTGAGCAGGCTACATTGTTGGGAAATTTACAGAATGCAGATAGGCACTGGTGGGGCTGCATTGATGGGCGGGCTGTGACCCTTATTTTGCTTCAAAGTTCTTTATTTAAAGTGAAGGGCCACCCTGGAAAAAAAATTCCACCAAAAATCCTAAAAAAAATTTTAAAAAACATTTGGAAAAATTTTTTTTTTATACTTACCTAAACCCTTGTTTCCTAATCTGCCTCTTCCTATTCCGCGGCGTGTTCTTCTCCTCGGTGAGTGGCCCCGTTGTCTTCTGGGAACTGTGTGTGTTCCCAGAACACCACGGGGCCATTCATAGATCGCCGCGCCGCTCGCGCGGTAGGAAACTGGCAGTTAAGTCGCAAGGCTCCACTGCCTGTTCCCTTATCTAGGATGGCGGTGCCGGGACCCTAATGCCGAGGGACGGGTTGGCCTCGGGCGGCCGACATCGCGGGCACCCAGGACAGGTAAGTCTACTTATTTAAAGTCAGCAGCTACAGTGTTTGTAGCTGCTGACTTTAAAAATTTTTTTTAGCTGGCCGGAATCCCGCTTTAAAATGTAAGTTTTTTTCTTGAAACTTTCCTATTAAAATGAAGGTGCGTGTTATACATCTGTGCCTGTTATACGCCGATAAATACAGTAATTAAAAATAAAGTTATAAAGTCTGTTTTTAGTTGAAATACTGTAATAGATAAGTGTATATTTTGGCACTTAGGCTCGGTTCACACTAGGGGCGGCACGACTTGCAGGTCGCCTCACCGAGGCGACCTGCACACGACTGCCTGGGCGACTTGCAAAACGACTTCTGTATAGAAGTCTATGCAAGTCACCCCAAGTCACCCCCAAAGTAGTACAGGAACCTTTTTCTAACGGTTCCATTGTACAGAACGGGACGCTACTTGTCAGGCGACTAGGTCACCTGACAAATCGTCCTAGTGTGAACCGAGCCTTATATCATGTATTGTGCATTATCAAACATGTATTGTTAGTTGAAAATACACTAAAAGTAATTTTAGTGCAAACAAACATTATCCCACTTTTTTGGTACGATATAAAAGATGGGGTTGTGTCAAGTAAACAGATATCAAACCTCTTGTGAAATCCCCCAAAAAAAGTTGGTACCCAAAATTCTCCACTGGCAATGTTTTAAAAGCCATTACAGGTTATCAGTTTAGAGTTAGCCATTAACCACTTCAGCCCCGCAGGGATTTACCTCCTTCCTGACCAGAGCATTTTTTGCTATATGGCACTGCTTCTCTGACAATTGCGCGGTCGTGCGACGTTGCACCCAAACAAAATTGACATCCTTTTTTCCCACAAATAGAGACTTCTTTTGGTGGTATTTGATCACCTCTGCGGTTTTTATTTTTTAAATTTAAACAAAAAAAAGAGTGACAATTTTGAAAAAAAAAAGTAATATTTTTTACTTTTTGCTATAAATAAATATCCTCCAAAAATATATAAAAAAGCAAATTTCTTTCTCAGTTTAGGCCGATATGTATTCTTCTACCTATTTTTGGTAAAAAAAATTGCAATAAGCGTATATTGATTGGTTTGCGCAAAAGTTATAGTGTCTACAAAATAGGGGATAGATTTATGCTTTTTTTATTAATTTTTTTATTAGTAATTAGGGGATAGATTTATGCCATTTTTATTATTCATTTTTTTTATTAGTAATGGCGGCGATCTGTGATTTTTATCCGGACTGCGACATTATGGTGGACACATCAGACAATTTTCACACTATTTTGGGACCATTGTCATTTATACAGCGATCAGTGCTATAAAAATGCACTGATTATTGTGTAAATGACACTGGCAGGGAAGGGGTTAAACACTAGGGGGCGATCAAGGGATTAATTGTGTCCTAGGGAGTGATTCTGACATGACAGCGATCACAGTAGATCTTTGTCATGTTGCTAGGCAGAACAGGGAAATGCCTTGTTTACATTTGGGTACAGCGTTGCACGACTGCGCAATTGTCAGTTTAAATAACGCAGTGCCGTATCGCAAAAAATGGCCTGGTCATTAAGGGGGCAAATCCTTCTGCGGCTTAGTGGTTAAATTGCAAAAGATTGCATTCGAAAAAGCTCCATAGCTGTTGACTCCCTCTCACTCCAACAAAAAATACTGCACTGGTTACCGCCACCAAAAGGGTAATGTTAAATATCTAACCTTTTTTTAGTTCCTGTTCATTTTGTGAATTGGACTTACTTACTGCACGATTTTTTGCGATATTTACCGCCATTTTTTTTTACTTTAGTTGTTTACCGCAAAATCGTTATTTTTAGGAATTGGACTTTGTTGACCACATGCAATAATTTATGCAAATGAGTAATGTGAAACCCTTATTGCATGCGGTAATGTTTAGTGAATCGACCCCTTAAAGTTATAAAAAGAAAAATACAGGAACAAAATGTGTGTAAACCATGAACATTCACATTCTTTTTCTCTATGCAGGTTGAATTTGTTTCTCTAAACACTCTGATGAGCTTTAGTGATATGGACAACTTCCTGTTGGTTCTCTTCGTCTCTTTTTTACTGAGTGAGTTTTCAAGCAATCTTAATTGTATTAAATGTATTTTTTTTCTTTTTATAAACCACCGCTAGGATGAGCTATAAGAAATAGTATGGAGGCTTTTTTTATATTCTGGGCTACTTTTCAATCATATAGACCAGGGGTGTCCAACCTTTTGACCTTTCTGGGTGAAGAGGAAGAAGAGGACGGGCCACACATAAAATAAGGAGAGCTGGTGAGCAGAAAAAGTCAAGCAGATCACAAATTAACGATCACTGATATAGATAATATATATTATGATTGTGCTACAGATCTATGGAAAAGGTGTTGCTGCCCACATCCCTAAATCAGATATGAAATAGAACAATTTCCTCTATGGGACTTTAAAAGGCCGAAACTCCTTGACAATCAAAATGTTTTTGAAATATATTCATATTTTTATTAGAAAAGTTAAACGTTAAGAAATATAACTTTAAAAGTCAAAGTTGGATGTATAAATATTATACAGGTGAAATATCAAAAGGAAACATGTATATACAAACAAAGTAACCACTTTAACTTTGTCAGGTTTGACAGAGTTAAAGTGGTTACTTTGTTTGTATACACAGTATCTCACAAAAGTGAGTACACCCCTCACATTTTTGTGAATATTTTATTATATCTTTTCATGTGACAACACTGAAGAAATGACACTTTTCTAAAATGTAAAATAGTGAGTGTACAGCTTGTATAACTGTGTAAATTTAATGTCCCCTCAAAATAACTCAACACACAGCCAATAACCACTGGCAACAAAAGTGAGTACACCCCCAAGTGAAAATGTCCAAATTGGGACCAAAGTGTCAATATTTTGTGTGGCTACCATTATTTTCCAGCACTGCCTTAACCCTCTTGGGCATGGAGTTCACCAGAGCTTCACAGGTTGCCACTGGAGTCCTCTTCCACTCCTCCATGACGGAGCTGGTGGATGTTAGAGACCTTGCACTCCTCCACCTTCCGTTTGAGGATGCCCCATGGATGCTCAATAGGGTTTAGGTATGGGGACATGCTTGGCCAGTCCATCACCTTTACCCTCAGCTTCTTTAGCAAAGCAGTGGTCGTCTTTGAGGTGTGTTCGGGGTCGTTAACATGTTAGAATACTGCCCTGCGGCCCAGTCTCTGAAGTATGTCACAGTACATGTTGGCATTCATGGTTCCCGCAATGAACTGTAGCTCCCCAGTGCTGGCAGCACTCATGAAGCCCCAGACCATGACACTCCCACCACCATGCCTGACTGTAGGCAAAACACACTTGTCTTTGTACTCCTCACCTGGTTGCCTCCACACACGCTTGACACCATCCGAACCAAATAAGTTTATCTTGGTCTCATCAGACCACAGGACATGGTTCTAGTGATCCATGTCCTTAGTCTACTTGTCTTCAGCAAACTGTTTGTGGGCTTTCTTGTGTATTATCCTTAGAAAAGGCTTCCTTCTGGGATGAGAGCAATGCAGACCAATTTGATGCAGTGTGCGGTGTATGGTCTGAGCACTGACAGGCTGACTCCCCCACCCCTTCAACCTCTGCAGCAATGCTGGCAGCACTCATACGTCTATTTCGCAAAGACAACCTCTGGATATGACGCTGAGCACGTGCACTCAACTTCTTTGGTCAACCTTGGCGAGGCCTGTTCTGAGTGGAACCTGTCCTGTTAAACCGCTGTATGGTCTTGGCCACCGTGCTGCAGCTCAGTTTCAGGGCCTTGGAAATCTTCTTATAGCCTAGGCCATCTTTATGTAGGGCAACAATTCTTTTTTTCAGATCCTCAGAGAGTTCTTTGCCATGAGGTTCCATGTTAAACTTCCAGTGACCAGTATGAGAGAGTGAGAGCGATAATACCAAATTTAACACACCTGCTCCCCATTCACACCTGAGACCTTGTAACACTAATGAGTCATATGACACCGGGGAGGGAAAATGGCTAATTGGGCCCAATTTGGACATTTTTCACTTAGGGGTATACTCACTTTTGTTGCCAGCGGTATAGACATTAATGGCTGTGTGTTGAGTTATTTTGAGGGGACAGCAAATTTACACTGTTATACAAGCTGTACACTCACTACTTTACATTGTAGCAAAGTGTCATTTCTTCAGTGTTGTCACATGAAAAGATAGAATAAAATATTTACAAAAATGTGAGGGGTGTACTCACTTTTGTGAGATACTGTACATGTGTTTCCCTTTGATATCTCACCTGTATAATATTTATGCATCCAACTTTGATTTTTAAAGTTATATTTCTTAACTTTTAACTTTTCTAATAAAAATATGAATATATTTCAAATACATTTTGATTATCAAGGATTTTTAGCCTTTTAAAGTCCCATAGAGGAAATTGTTCTATTTCATAACTGATACAGATAATGTACCTGGCTGATTATTAAAACTTCATTTTTTTGTATTTTTTTTTGTTATAAAAGTAAAAGATAGTAACATAAAGGACATTGTTCTCGATAGCCTAACACATCAGTATCTAGTTTGATGGATGTACAAGTAGTAGAAATTCTTAATGAATTCTCAAGGTGCCCCTCAGATATTTTGGTTCTAATTTCGCACTTTATGTTCTTCAACCTTGAAAATAGTTGCTCACAAATATAAGTGCTGCTGAAAACTGATGACATGAATAGGGCATGATTGTGAAGAATGGGATATTTTTCTTTGGGAAGATACAACTTATGAAAGTCCATTTAAGAGACACTGTCAATTTTTTTCTTTGGCAAAGTGTAAACACATTTTTACAAAAAGTATAAAAAAAAAAAATCTAAATTTTGAAGTAAGTTTACGATTTTGTGTTGGGAGGCATTCACTCCATCTTTATAGGAAGTATTCTGTACATCAGGGGTGTCAAACTCAATTAAATTGTGGGCCGTATCAGCATTATGGTTGGCCCCAAAGGGCCGGATGTATCTGTAAGACTAAATGTTCACATCAGAAGTCAAGTGTCCCCCACCCTCCATTACATCATAGTGCACCCCCCTTTACCTTGTGCTGCTATGGGGCAAAGCTGGGAATCAGAAAGTGCAGTGTCTGGAGGATGACCAGAGGAGGACTGGACTCTACTGAATGCTGAGACCAGGGGAGGCGAAGAGGAGAGGGTGCTGTGGCTGCACAAAGAGACACAGGATCTGAAGGAAGTGCTCTGTCTTCCCCTTTTGCTGTTGACTGCTGAGACGGAGAAGGTGGGGGGGGGGGGCAGATTTGAGTCTCTTTACGGCTGCATGGAGAAGTGTAGGATCTGGTGAAGGATTTCTCCTCTCTGCTACTGACTGCTGAGAGAAGGTGAGGGCGGTGACTAGAGGGTGTGGCAGCTACAGAAGAGGTGTGAGGGCCACATGAAATGGCCTGGATGACCGGATTCGGCCTTGTGTTTGATAAATGTGCTGTACATAATAAAGAAAGGTTGGAAATTTTCGGCCTAAGTTTATGGATATTTGTCATATCTGCACAACAAATGTTTTATACATACAGTAGATCCCTTAGATTTGGGCAAAATAAACAATGGCATATAGCAGTGGTTCTCAACCTCAGTCCTTGAGTACCTCCAGCAGGCCATGGTTTCAGGTTTTCCTTTACTTTGCACAGCTGCCTTAAATCAATATCAATGACATGGTATTGATAGAGCTATTTTATTTAAGGTTTTATTTAAGTTTCCAAAACATGGCCGGTTGGGAGTACTTGAGGACTGAGGTTGAGAACCACTGGCATATGCATACTTACCAACTGTCACGAATTTCCCGGGACATTCCCGGAATTTAGACCCTTTTCCCGGATTTAGCCATTTCCGAGAAATGTCCCGGGAAATTCTTATTTTACCGATTTTTTTTCCACCGCCGCTAGAGGTTTGTGGCCGACGGAGACAATGTCTCCACCGGCCGCCATTTTCCTGAAGACCAAATTGCTGTTTAGCAATGGCCGGGTGGCTGCCAATAGAATTTGAGCTGTGGCACCAAACCCGGAGCCACAGCAGGTAAGGAAGCATGTAAGCAGGACTGGAACCAGGAACAAAGCAGCAGGTAGTAGCCTGGAACGCTGGACTGGAACCTGGAACAAGGCAGCAGGTAGTAGCCTGGGACGCTGGACTGGAACCTGGAACAAGGCAGCAGGTAGTAGCCTGGAACGCTGGACTGGAACCTGGAACAAGGCAGCAGGTAGTAGCCTGGTACGCTGGACTGGAACCTGGAACAAGGCGGCAGGTAGTAGACTGGAACGCTGGACTGGAACCAGGAACAAGGCGGCAGGTAGTAGACTGGAACGCTGGACTGGAACCAGGAACAAGGCAGCAGGTAGTAGACTGGAACGCTGGACTGGAACCAGGAACAAGGCAGCAGGTAGTAGACTGGAACGCTGGACTGGAACCAGGAACAAGGCAGCAGGTAGTAGACTGGAACGCTGGACTGGAACCAGGAACAAGGCAGCAGGTAGTAGACTGGAACGCTGGACTGGAACCAGGAACAAGGCAGCAGGTAAAAGACTGGAACGCTGGACTGGATACAGGTATCAGACTGAGGAATGGTCAAACAAGCCGGAGGTCGGTATCGGTCGATCAGCAGAGGTACCAGGGACAACACAGAGGGATGGTCAGGCAAGCCAAGAGGGTCTGGTGCCGAGCGGATAGCAGGATGGTCTAACAGGAAGCCGGGTCAGATAGCAGAGTACACAGGTCAGATCAGGTTAAGGCACACGGAACGCTGTAGAGCAGACAGCGGGGAAAGAGTGTGATAGGCCGGTTTAAATAGCCCGCCTGGCACTAGCGGGAGTGCGCGCGCGTGCCCGTGCGTAACAGCACCCGTGAACGCGCGCGCATGCGCAGTGGAACCCGCGGCCGTGTCCCCCTGCGTCTGGATCGCTGATTACTGGCAGGATCTTCATGACATTGCCCCGCCCCAAGGGGCAGCCTCCGGCTGCCCCTTTGAAGGAATTTCTCCGTATGGGCTCTTTTAAAAGATTGCAAAAGATTTTCAGCAAGAATATTATCCTCGGGTTCCCAAGAACTTTCTTCTGGGCCGAACCCCCTCCATTTTATCAGAAATTGATTTTGGTTGCCTCTTCTCCTATGGTCCATGATAGCCTCCACCTCTAATTCTTCCTCCCCATCTACCAAAATTGGATCAGGAGGATCCGTACTTCGGCCTGGAAATGGGTTAGAAACAGAGGGTCTGAGTAGAGACACATGAAATACTGGATGCACTTTTAATGAATCAGGAAGTTCAAGTTCGTATGCCACCTCATTAATTCTTCGCTTGACAGGAAATGGTCCAAGAAACTTGGGACCCAACTTCTTTGATGGGCAAGCCATCCTGAGATTTACTGTAGACAACCATACCTGGTCCCCGGGTGTAAGTAACAGCTCACCTCGTCTCTTCTTATCAAAAGTTGCTTTATTATACTCCTGGGTCCTGGTCATGGTCTCCTGCAAAACTTGATTGTTGGAAGTGAAGAAGTCCAACCTCTCCTGAACTGCGGGTACTGTACACTCTGGAAGAGAATTAGGCAGAAATGAAGGGTGGAAACCATAATTTGCAAAAAATGGGGTTTGTTTGATAGCGGAATGAATAGAGTTGTTGTAGGCGAACTCAGCCAATGGAAGAACAGAAATCCAATCATCTTGGGCAAATGAAGAAAAACAGCGTAAATATTGATCAAGAGTCTGGTTTGTTCTCTCTGTTTGCCCATTAGTCTGGGGATGATAAGCAGATGAAAATGAGAGTTCAATCTTCAATGTTTTGCACAGAGACCTCCAGAATCAGGAGGTAAACTGTACCCCCCGATCTGAAACAATATTAACTGGTACCCCATGGAGCCTGATGACTTCTCTAATGAATGCCTGTGCCGTTTCTGTAGCTGAGGGGGTGCCCTTCATTGGGACAAAGTGGGCCATCTTCGACAACCGGTCTACTATGACAAAAATTGAGGTGAAGCCCCCAGCCGGAGGTAATTCCACAATAAAATCTATAGAAAGCATCTTCCAAGGCCTATCTGGGACAGGTAATGGCTTTAGCAAACCCCATGCCTTGGTCCTGTGTCCCTTGTTCCTGATACAGGTGGTACAGGATTCAACAAACCTCCTACAATCTTCACGTAACTGAGGCCACCAAAAGGTACGCTGTACCAGATCAGTAGTTTTAGCTACTCCAAAATGCCCAGCCAATGCATGGTCATGACAGAGTTCTAGTACTGAAACTCGTAGTTCTTCAGGTATAAAGATCCTATTCTCATGCCACAATAACCCATCCTTAACTTGGAGTTCTGACCTAATGGAAGATCCCAACTCTGTGGAAATCTGCTTAATCTTGGAAAGCAGGTCTCCCTGAAGCAAAAGAAAATTCCCCGGGGACAGAATAGTGTCCGGAGGGGAAACCTCTTGGGGCTTGTGAAACATCCTGGATAGGGCATCAGGCTTGGTATTCTTGGAGCCAGGGCGATAAGTGACATGAAAGGAGAACCTGGAGAAAAAGAGATCCCACCTGGCTTGGCGTGGCTTCAACCTTTTTGCAGACCTCAATATACTCCAGGTTCTTATGATCTGTAAAAATTAAGACTGGATGAGCGGCACCCTTTAGCAGATAGCGCCACTCCTCCAACGCTGATTTGATAGCCAATAACTCTCTGTCACCTACATCATAATTTCTCTCTGCCATGGACAACTTACAAGAAAAGAAGGCCACAGGATATAACAGGGCCTTAGTTCCCTGTCTTTGGGACAACACTGCCCCTACTGCAATTTCGGATGCGTCCACCTCTAGTACAAATGGCAGAGAGGAATCTGGATGCTTTAGTACGGAAGCAGAAGTAAAAAGGCCCTTGAGAGCCTTTTGAGCCTCAGCAGACCAGTGGAAACATGTACTCTGTTTAGTTAGCTGTGTGATGGGTGCGATGATGGCTGAAAACCCCTTAATAAATTTACGGTAAAAATTAGCGAATCCAACGAATCGCTGGATCCCCTTCTTATCTGTCAAGACTGGCCAGTCTAGCACTGCAGTGACCTTTTGAGGGTCCATCTTAATGCCTTTGCTGGAAATGATTAACCCCAGAAATGGAATACTTTCCTGTTCATATTCACATTTCTCAGCTTTTGCATATAGACCGTGTTGTCGAAGCCGGGCCAACACACTTCTGACGTGCCTGCGATGGGATTCAAGGGAACAAGAAAAAATTTGTATGTCGTCTAAATAGACGATAACAAACAGATCTAGAAAGTCTCGTAAAACATCATTGATGAAGTACTGGAATGTAGCAGGAGCATTGCACAGACCGAACGGCATCACAAGGTATTCAAAATGTCCATAACGGGTACGAAAGGCGGTCTTCCATTCGTCTCCGTCCCTAATACGAACCAAATTGTAGGCTCAGCGGAGGTCAAGCTTAGAGAATATGGTAGCTGTCCCAAGTCTTTGGAACAATTCTGGTACCAGGGGAAGAGGGTAACGTTTTTTTACAGTGATTTTGTTCAGCTCGCGGTAGTCTATACATGGTCTGAGGGTCTTGTCTTTCTTTTGTACGAAGAAGATACCTGCACCTGCTGGAGACGTGGACGGACGAATGAAGCCTTTCTTTAGATTCTCATCGATATATTCTTTTAAAGCCCCTTGCTCCACTTCCGTCAAAGGGAATATTCTTCCAAAAGGTTGCATTTGTGAATAGGGGTAGATGGCGCTACCTGTGTTGGATACCTAATTGAATTTGTGATCTCTACTAGGTGCCTAGATTGTGCACTCTAAAAATAAAATAAAACAAATTGCATATTAATTATGTGCCACTATTAATTGTTGTGCCATCCTAGTGTAAACAAAACAGCTAAAACCTTATTGTGTGAATAGGTGTAATTACACCCCACCCCCTATATGCTAAAGGGGTTAAATGAATATGTGAGTAAAATCCTCTTTTAGACTAATGTGATCATTAACCACCAATCAATTACCAATTACTAATATTATATCTGATATATAGGTGTTACCAATTTGTCCCCCACCAAACAGCTGGGCATCTATATATAGCCTATATAGCCTATACACAATTCATCAGCGTTAAAACACCCTTATACATCTAAAGAAATGTGAAAATTGATTATTTAGAACCACATTGAATGTGCAAAAATGTGTGTTAAAGGAAAAACCATGAACAAATGTATAGATCAAACAGTCAGAAAATCAAAAAGTCAAAAAATATTAGTCAAAGTTCCAATTAGTGAAAATCCCAGCTAGCAAAGTTCCATATATTTCCACCACATCCAGGTAATCTGTGTAGAGTGACTATTTGTGACAGCAACAGTTGGTATCCAGTGACTCCGGTGCTCCCACTCAAGGATCCCCACTCACCAGCTCCATGCACCCCTACAGGGGTAGACAGCATGTAGTATCCGGCTCCCGAGCGTCTGGGATTCCAGTGGGGATCTCCCTGGGGCTATCCACTCCAAATCGGTCTACCTTCAGATCTCCAGGTTCCCCTCACATGAAAGAGACAGGGCTCCCATAGTGTGATATCGTATTCTGAATTTTATTTATAAAATGCTGATTACAGCGATCAAATATCATATAAAATAAAATAAATGAGTAAAATATAAAAAGTTCGTACTCCTGTAAGGAGTCAGGCTATCACACTAAGTAATTTGGGAGGTCAAGCTTAGAGAGAGACTTGTGGACGTGAACTAGCAACTGAGCGGCGTGCGCCTCAGCTGCGCTCCACGCTCTCACTGACTTCCGTGTGTGACGTAGGTACGTAGCTCCCCTTATGCGTTTCGTCATCGACGTTGTCAAAGGCGTAGCACACGTACCTCGTAAGGAGCTATTTGAAGACCAGCGGGCATATCTCCTCCCACAGGACGCCCATATTCTATTACAAGGTGTCCCTCCCGATGGGACTAGTCTAATATGCGGGGCTAGTCTATAATATATTATTTCAGTGGGAGGCCTTGATTTACCCGCTTGCCATCAATAGAGACAAACAAAGAATTTTAGACAATCCTACTCATAACTACGCTTTGAGAATATATAAGCAGATAACACTCTATAGCCATTCTAGATTATTCATGGGCGATACCAATTCACCATTCCACATATATGAGTTAGAAACCGGGGGGGAGGGTTGCAGACACCAGAGGGGGACATATTAGGGAAGTGTTAAGAATTGCCCCCTATTGGTGGTGTTTTGGTATTACTACTATCAGAATATTGAAGAATCAAAAGATCAAAAAGTGCAAAATTCAAAAAAATATATACTTAGTCCGTTCCCTGTGCAGTCATGCATATGATGCTGTTTGTCTGTATATGCAAATATGAAATTTATATAAATATAAAGGAAAAACTTTCCCTTGCACCCCTGGTTTCCAAGACCCCGGGCCATAAATTGCCCATTCATGTGTAATGTTGGCAGAATTGACATCATCAACAAGAAAAACATCTTTTATGTACACATATGCCACTCCCATAAGAGGGAGCCTTACATTTGCACATTAGAGAACTGTAATACATCAGCTGGTATATCCCACTAGATCAGGATTCATAACATATGGGGGTATTGAGTGTACCCCCCATTGTGTATAAAAATAAAATAAAATAAAATAATAAAATAAAATTCAGAGAGATCAAAAAACCCAAAAAACCCCAAAACGCAAAAAACCAAAAAGTCAAAGAATCGAAAAATCAGAACATCAAAAACGAGCATTCTGGGAGGGAGTCCAAGACCCAATAAAGAAAGATGGGTAATATAAAGGTGATGTAAAATTTTAAATAGGTAATATAAAGGTGATATAGAGTTTATAGTATATATATATATATATATATATATATATATATATATATATATAGTTTATAGTATATAGTATATATTATTTTTATTTTTATTTTATTTTTATACACAATGGGGGGTACACTCAATACCCCCATATGTTATGAATCCTGATCTAGTGGGATATACCAGCTGATGTATTACAGTTCTCTAATGTGCAAATGTAAGGCTCCCTCTTATGGGAGTGGCATATGTGTACATAAAAGATGTTTTTCTTGTTGATGATGTCAATTCTCCCAACATTACACATGAATGGGCAATTTATGGCCCGGGGTCTTGGAAACCAGGGGTGCAAGGGAAAGTTTTTCCTTTATATGTATATAAATTTCATATTTGCATATACAGACAAACAGCATCATATGCATGACTGCACAGGGAACGGACTAAGTATATATTTTTTTGAATTTTGCACTTTTTGATCTTTTGATTCTTCAATATTCTGATAGTAGTAATACTATCCAATAGTAAATACACCACCAATAGGGGGCAATTCTTAACACTTCCCTAATATGTCCCCCTCTGGTGTCTGCAACCCTCCCCCCGGTTTCTAACTCATATATGTGGAATGGTGAATTGGTATCGCCCATGAATAATCTAGAATGGCTATAGAGTGTTATCTGCTTATATATTCTCAAAGCGTAGTTATGAGTAGGATTGTCTAAAATTCTTTGTTTGTCTCTATTGATGGCAAGCGGGTAAATCAAGGCCTCCCACTGAAATAATATATTATAGACTAGCCCCGCATATTAGATTAGTCCCATCGGGAGGGACACCTTGTAATAGAATATGGGCGTCCTGTGGGAGGAGATATGTCAACTGGTCTTTAAATAGCTCCTTACGAGGTACGTGTGCTACGCCTTTGACAACGTCAAAGACGAAACGCGTAAGGCGGAGCTACGTACCTACGTCACACACGGAATTCAGAGAGAGCGTGGAGCGCAGCTGAGGCGCACACTGCTCGGTTGCTAGTTCACGTCCACAAGTCTTTCTCTAAGCTTGACCTCCCAAATTACTTAGTGTGATAGCCTGACTCCTTACAGGAGTACGAACTTTTTATATTTTACTCATTTATTTTATTTTATATGATATTTGATCGCTGTAATCAGCATTTTATAAATAAAATTCATAATACGATATCACACTATGGGAGCCCTGTCTCTTTCATGTGAGGGGAACCTGGAGATCTGAAGGTAGACCGATTTGGAGTGGATAGCCCCAGGGAGAACCCCACTGGAATCCCAGACGCTATCGGGAGCCGGATACTACATGCTGTCTACCCCTGTAGGGGTGCATGGAGCTGGTGAGTGGGGATCCTTGAGGGGGAGCACCGGAGTCACTGGATACCAACTGTTGCTGTCACAAATAGTCACTCTACACAGATTACCTGGATGTGGTGGAAATATACGGAACTTTGCTAGCTGGGATTTTCACTAATTAGAACTTTGACTAATATTTTTTGGCTTTTTGATTTTCTGACTGTTTGATCTATACATTTGTTCATGGTTTTTCCTTTAACACACATTTTTGCACATTCAATGTGGTTCTAAATAATCAATTTTCACATTTCTTTAGATGTATAAGGGTGTTTTAACGCTGATGAATTGTGTATAGGCTATATAGGCTATATATAGATGCCCAGCTGTTTGGTGGGGGACAAATTGGTAACACCTATATATCAGATATAATATTAGTAATTGGTAATTGATTGGTGGTTAATGATCACATTAGTCTAAAAGAGGATTTTACTTGCGTATTCATTTAACCCCTTTAGCATATAGGGGGTGGGGTGTAATTACACCTATTCACACAATAAGGTTTTAGCTGTTTTGTTTACACTAGGATGGCACAACAATTAATAGTGGCACATAATTAATATGCAATTTGTTTTATTTTATTTTTAGAGTGCACAATCTAGGCACCTAGTAGAGATCACAAATTCAATTAGGTATCCAACACAGGTAGCGCCATCTACCCCTATTCACAAATTCATTCTAATTTAATTCACTCTTTTAAGGGTGCTTTTAAAGGGGGGGCTGCAAGCCTGGGCCCGTGAGCGCGGAAACTTTCCTTTATTATTAATTCTTCCAAAAGGTATCTCAGCACCGGGGAGTAGCTCGATAGGACAGTCATAGGCCCGGTGAGGGGATAGGACCTCTGCCCCCTGCTTGCTGAATACATCTAAGAAATCATGATATGCAGAAGGGATAAAAAGGTGTAGACTAGGATCTGTGTTCAAACAGAGCAGGGTAGGGTTCTCCTGAGTGTTCTGAAGTCTACAAGACTGCTGGCAATATGGGGAAGAAAAGGTAACTTCACCTGTGATCCAATTAATGTCAGGGTTGTGGGCCTGTAACCATGGCATGCTGAGGATTATGGGGAACAGAGGTGGAGCGATGATATCTAGTCGTAACAGTTCTTGATGAGTATTGGAGATGGAGACTGGTATTGGAACAGTCTCTTGGGTAACAGGCCCAGATTTAATGGCTGTTCCATCAGCTAGATGGATGGAAAGTCCATGGGCTTTAGGCAACAGAGGTACCCGGTGTTGGGTAGCAAAAAGAGAGTCCATGAAACAACTGCAAGCTCCAGAGTCAATAATGGCGGTTATTTGCAAAGTCTCTCCTGGAAGCTGTAACAGGAGAGAGAGAGCAAGGTGAGTAGTGTTCTTAACCAGAGGTGCGACAGTCAGTGGACAGGGATAGGCACTTACGGAGTTTAAGGGGACAGTTCCTGACATAGTGCCCAGGTTCCCCATAATACAGGCACAGATTATTCACTCAACGACGTTGTCATTCTTCCTGGGTAAAAGAAGGCCGTAGAACCCCTAATTGCATTGGCTCAGGTGGGCTAAACGTAGAGCTTGGTGGTGCTGGTGACGTATGATGGGGAACTTTAGGGGTAACCCAAGTTGGGCGAGAAGTTCCCATAGCTCTCTCAGTCCTACGTTCTCTTAGACGTCGATCGATCTGGATGGTTAGATCGATCAATGCATTCAAAGTCTGTGGGGTACCCACCCTGGCCAATTCATCCTTCAGAGAGTCAGAAAGTCCCATTAGAAACTGATAGCGGAGAGCCGCATCATTCCAATTTGTGTCCGCACTCCATTTTCTGAGTTCCACCACATAGTCCTCTGCAGCCCTGCGACCCTGTTGAAGGGTGTGCAAAGCTGCTTCTGCAGTCACGGACAGCTGGGGGTCATCGTACAGCTGACCTAGTGCGTCAAGGAAGGTGGAGAGATTAGTCAGGGATACGTCCTTTTGCTCCAAGAGGCGGTGGGCCCAGGTTTGGGGGTCACCAGAAAGCAGAGAGATTACGTAGCCCACCTTAGTAGCCTCCAGGGAAAAGGTACGTGGCTGAAGAGCAAAGAACAATTCACAGGAGTTGCGGAAAGCCCTGAATTTGAGGCGATTTCCGGGGAAACGTTCAGGCGTCGGGACCTTGGGTTCTGGAGGGAGCATCACCACTGTTGAAGAAGGCCCGACTGAAGGAGCAGGAGCAGAAGGAATTCCCTGAGCCCCAATGGGATTAGACAAGGTTAACACTCGTTCCTCCAGCCTGGTGTATCCTTGCTGTAGATTCTTGACTGCTTCAGTCAATCCTGCCCGATGTGCACAAAGTTCCTCCATGGGAGACGTTCCCTGCTCAGGCTCAGACATGGCTGTCTGCTACTGTCACGTACCTGGTAGGTTTTGAGCCTGAAGTGCAAAGAAAGGACCTCTCTTACAGCTCCCACTCCTGTTCCTCTGGAATGGAGACAGAAGGCCAGGAGTGAGGAGTGGTATGGGTGCCTGGCAGGATCAACAGTCACCCGGAAGTTCAGGAGTGGTGGCATCCTCTGGATCCAGAAGCTGAAGAGGAAGCTGGAATGCAGGGAGAACCCGGAGCCACAGAAGGTAAGGCAGCAGGTAAGCAGGACTGGAACCAGAAACAAAGCAGCAGGTAGTAGCCTGGGACGCTGGACTGGAACCTGGAACAAGGCAGTAGGTAGTAGCCTGGAACGCTGGACTGGAACCTGGAACAAGGCAGCAGGTAGTAGCCTGGAACGCTGGACTGGAACCTGGAACAAGGCAGCAGGTAGTAGACTGGAACGCTGGACTGGAACCAGGAACAAGGCGGCAGGTAGTAGACTGGAATGCTGGACTAGAACCAGGAACAAGGCAGCAGGTAGTAGACTGGAACGCTGGACTGGAACCAGGAACAAGGCAGCAGGTAATAGACTGGAACGCTGGACTGGATACAGGTATCAGACTGAGGAATGGTCAAACAAGCCGGAGGTCGGTATCGGTCGATCAGCAGAGGTACCAGGGACAACACAGAGGGATGGTCAGGCAAGCCAAGAGGGTCTGGTGCAGGCGGATAGCAGGATGGTCTAACAGGAACCTGGGTCAGATAGCAGAGTACACAGGTCAGATCAGGTTAAGGCACACGGAACGCTGTAGAGCAGACAGCGGGGAAAGAGTGTGACAGGCCGGTTTAAATAGCCCGCCTGGCACTAGCGGGAGTGCGCGCGCGCGTGCCCGTGCGTGACAGCACCCGTGAACGCGCGCGCATGCGCAGTGGAACCCGCGGCCGTGTCCCCCTGCGTCTGGATTGCTGATTACTGGCAGGATCTTCATGACAGAATGCCTGATGTAAGGAAAGGGGGGGCTCTATTGGGGGATGCCTGGTGTAAGGGGGGACTCTGCTGCAATGTCTGATGTAAGGGGGGACTCCGCTGGCAATGCCTGATGTAAGAGGGGACTGCGCTGGCAATGTCTGATGTAAGGGAGGACTCTGCTGGCAATGCCTGATGTAAGGGGGGACTCCGCTGGGGACACCTGATGGCATCTGGTGGCAGGCGACGTGGCTAGTGACACGCTCAGGGCTCCCACTGATTCAGCATTATGGTGAGTTAAATGATTTCATTCTATATTACAATGTAATAATAGAAATAATGCACTTCAATCATCCTGGCACCATAACAATCATGGTGCCGGGATGATTGAAGCACTAACACCAGGTGTTTGGAGTATCTTTATCTGCTGATTGTTAAACTTTCTGGATTACAGATATTTCTACTGTTGTGTAGGATCTGGGCCTGCTTTCACTCCATCCCTCTTTCTTTCTCTCTTTCTTTTTCTTTCTCTCTTTCTTTCTTTCTCTCCCTCTTTCTTTCTTTCTCCCTCCATCCCTCATTCATCTCATACCACACCCCTTCCGAGCCACGCCCATTTAAGACACGCCCACTATTCCGCTCAAACCATGCCCATTTTTCGCTGCTGCACGCTTCGCGCGCCGCATGTTTCTGTTACGGTATTCCCCGCCTACAAAAGAATGCCACGCCCCCTAATTATAGCAAGGCTCTGCCTACATGCAAAAAAGTGTCCTGAATTTATTTTTTTGCAATGTTGGCAACTATGCATATGGGATCTAGTCTGTCAGTAGCATTAACACAGCAGTCCTTGTTTTTCAGAGTTCCTCCTGCAACATAGTTGTATGACCTATCGATCTGGCCATTAAGTCTGTTATTTTCCAGCTTCATTTAAGCAAGGTTTGCTTAAACGCCTGCCGACTGTATAACATAGATATATGGCAGCAAAGCGTCTCTGCTGTGCAGGATCATGTACCTAGTATGGGATCCTGCACTTCAGAGTTGGGCCGCATGTGCGTTCCACCGGTGACCCACCATCACTGTGATTAGACACAGTGGGAGCTGATCAGTGTGTCCGGTGGACTTGATGTCCGCCGGGACCAGCCGATTGTTCGGGACATAAGTAGAATGGCGCTCTGCCTATGTAAACAAGGCAGATTGCCATTCGGTCAGTAGGGAAGGTATTGATCTCTTGTTCTTGCAAAGCAGGATCATGGATAAATGCCCTCCACTAGTAAAACCACCTCCCACACAGTGACCAAGCACTGGCTATGGAAAATATATAAGACAGCACTAGCGGCCTATATCAAGCAATATACATCCTAATAAACAGTGCCTATTGTATCAATGTTAAGAGAAAACAAAAAACATAAAATCTAAAAGTGCTCAGGTGCTTTAGTGAAAAGTGTAACGGTGCTAAAAAAAACTTTTGAATCGGTGAAGTGGCTTCCCCTTTGGGGTCCCCACTCACCAAAATTATTGGATCCTCAGAATCGCAGTCTGGGATCAAAAAGGCATTGATCAAATGATCTGGGGATATACTGGATGGTTCCTCAGTAAAATCTTGCAGGGAGATGTTTTAAGACAGGAAGGATGAACCCCACTCCATAGATAGGGAAACAGAGAGAGAACTCAGTGAAATAACGTTTGGCATCAAGTATCAAGCACATTCAATGTGCAGCTTACAGGATTTTTGGCAAAAACCGGCATCAGTAAAAAAAATCAGCCGAGCTCGCCGCTGAATGGCGTGCGCTCCATGGAGACGGAAATTTGCGTCAATGGTTTAACAGGAAGCAGAAGTACGTTGACGCGTTTCGCCCCTCCTCCAGGGCATCATCAAGGACATGGCTAGGCACACAGTTAACCCTTTGATCACCACTGATGTTAACCCCTTCTCAGCCAATGTCATTAGTACAATGACAGTGCATATTTTAGCACTGATAACTGTAGTAGTGTCACTGGTTCCCAAAAAAGTGTCAAAAGCATCAGTTAGTGCCTGATTTGTCCGCTGCAATGTTGCAGTCCCACTATAAGTTGCTGATCGCCGCCACTACTAGTAAAAAAATAAAAATAAATAAAAATTCCATAAATATATCTGATAGTTTGTAGACGCTAAAACTTTTGCTCAAACTACAAACAATATACACTTATTTGAATTTTTTTTTTTAGCAAAAACATGTAGCAGAATAGTCTAAATTGATGAATAAATGAGATTTTTTTACATATTTTTTATTGGATGTTTTGCAGCAGAAAGTAAAAAAATTTTTATTTTTTTCAAAATTGTCGGTCTTTTCTTTGTTTATAGCGCAAAAAATAAAAACCGCAGAGGTGATCAAATACCACCAAAAGAAAGCTCTATTTGTGGTAAAAAAAAGACATACATTTTATTTGGGTACAGCATTGCATGACCGTACAATTGTCAGTTAAAGTAATGCAGTGCCGTATCGCAAAAGATGGTCTGGTCCATGAAGGGGGGTAAATCTTCCGGAGCTGAATTGGTAATACATAAGGACCCCTCCCCATATTAGTATTGACAATAAAGTAAAAAAAAAAAAAATCTAAGGGGGAAAGTTAGTAACTATGCTCTCCTCACTTCTGCTCGGGTCACCTAAGTGAGGGTGACAACATGATTCTTACAGCAAGATCGTAGGGAGTGCCCGGTATATCCCAGTTGTTGAGATATAATGCTCCCGCTCAGCATTCCTGGGGATCTTGTGGGAAGGATAAGGAGGTCATCCCCTGGAGTACAGTCCCCAGTTGTAAGGTATATTTTCCCCACATTAACTTTAATGCCCCAATTTATTATGGGGTTGTCCTGATGTAATAAGTGGATATTGATTTTTAGGTCAGCTTTAAGATACATAATAAGAATTCCATGTGTAATAAGGTGATTCATTTTGAAACCCATTTAACAAGTGCAATAATTGAACAGTTGAATGACGTGAAAGCTACAGGTTTTCTTAAACAACATTTTTTAATCTGTTTTTCAGATACTACCTTTGGATTTGATCATTCCAAATACACAGTAATTGTACAACAATCAATCAGTGTGCAGAGAGGACTATGTGTGTACATTCCATGCACATTTACTGTGGAGTCTGGATCTACATCAGCGCAGGCCTATGGAATGTGGAAAAAGGGCGGTCAATATGGAGAAGTTGTCTCTTCTCAAAACCCTTCTAAGTATCCTCCACAAAATCCAGGACGGATCTTCTTTACAGGAGACGCGACAAAGTTGGACTGCTCTATGTCTATAAATGATGTTCAGTCTAATGATAGTGATACATCTTATTTATTTAGACTTCAAGATGATGGAGGAGTAAAGTACTACTATTACAATTACATGATTGATTTAAATGTTACTGGTGAGTTCAGCTATTACAATTTAAACATTATTATCAAAAACAATGAACCTGTATTTTTGATTTTCTATTTGGATTTGCTATGGCCCCTTTAATAAGGAGATCTTATAGGTGTGTTGTATGGGCAACTATACACTTTCACATTTGAGAAGAAGGCTATAAAGGATTGAAGCCTATTTTATTACAGATTGCTATGTCTCTCTGGGGATTTTTTTTTTTTTTCGTTACAGGAAAAGTTTGAAATTTTGACGTCTTTAATTATATAAATGATGTTCAGTTGATATTGATAAACAGTTTTTCAAACTTTAGGGTGATGTACGTAGTTACATCTTGAATTACAAGATTCAGTTATTACTGGTGAGTTATTATTAGTAAGCAAAAGAGATTATCAAATGAAATGTTTTCCTTTTTATAATTTCCTGGTCTATTATTTGCTGTCTTTGATTTCTAGAGAGCCTCTTCCGCTCTCCCGACACCCACTAATCTCTACATATGTAAGTACCTGTTGGGTGATCTGGGGATAGTTGGATGCCAACTCCCATGAAGGGAACATTAGCCATACCTTAGACTCCACCCTCAGGGAAAGGGGTCATAACAAGGTAAGGGGTCTACTTCCATGCCCCATGTTAGCTTGTGATTAGGGGTCTTTACTAGGGATGAGCTGAATATATCTAGGAGGAGGCGTGTGCATTACTAAACTTAGGGTGCTGATTCTAAACCCCATAGAAGTATACAGGAGTTGAATGTTAACCGCTTGCCGACCAGCTGCCACCATTATACTGCGTCAGGTTGGCACGGAATGAGGATATCAGGAGCGTGCACGCCGGGGGTGCTGATGTTCGTGGCCAGTGGTCGCGATGACTGACGGCCACGAGCTATCGCAGGCACGAGAGGCAGAACAGGCACATGTGTGTGTAAACACACAAATCCTTGTTCTGTTCTCTGAGGAGAGACAGATTGTGAGTTCCTAATAGCTAGGAACCATGATCTGTCATTTCCTCTAGGTCAGTCCCCTCCCCCTATAGTTGGAAACACACACAGGGAACACAAATAACGCCTTGATCGCCCCCTAGTGTTAACCCCTTCCCTGCCAGTGACATTTTTACAGTAATCAGTGCATTTTTATAACACTGATCGTTGTATAAATGCCAATAGTCCCAAAAATGTGTCAAGTGTCTGATGTGTCCGCCATAATGTCGCAGTCCCAATAAAAATCGCAGATCACTACCATTACTAGTAAAAAAAAAAATAATAATAAAAATGCTATAAATATATCCCCTATTTTGTAGACACTATAACTTTTGCGCAAACCAATCAATATACGCTTATTGTGATTTTTTTTTACCAAAAATATGTAGAAGAATACATATCGGCCTAAACTGAGAAGAAATGTGCTTTTTTTTTTAAAAAAAATGGTTATATTTATTATAGCAAAAAGTACAAAATATTATGTTTTTTTTTTTTAAATTGTTGCTCTTTTTTTTATAGCGCAAAAAATAAAAACTGCAGAAGTGATCAAATTCCACCAAAAGAAAGCTTTATTTGTGGGAAGAAAAGGACGTAAATTTTGGTCGGGTGCAATGTCGCACGACCGCGCAATTGTCAGTTAAAGCGACGCAGTACTGAATCACAAAAAAAATGGCCTGATCATTCAGCAGCCAGATCTTCCGGGGCTGAAGTGGTTAAAAAACAGTCATGACCCTAGTCTAGACTAATAAGAGGAATTGTTAAACAAATGTCATGGGGGGCTTGTCCTTGTCTTTGGGAATCTTTACCACAGGTTTTTTTTCTTCTAAATTTCATTTAGCGGTGGGCAGTGACTTTTATAATACTGTAAGGAAAACATTAAATTGGTACTAAAAAAAATGTAGTCCTAATTCAAGAAAGTCCCTTCTATTGCTCCCAGCCTCCTCTCTTTTTCTCTTCTGAGATAGACTAAGGACTATGGGATTTGTAGTGTTTATAAAGCAGATTACAGAGCTATTAAAGCGGAGTTCCACCGAATAGTATAACTTCCGCTAATCTGATCCCCCCCTCCGGTGCCACATTTGGCACTTTTCAGGGGGGAGGAGGGGGGGTGCCAGTACCTGTTTTTTACAGGTACCCTGCCCCCACTCCTGTCGGACCTCGCAGCGGCGAAGTGCGACAGAAGTCCGGTCGCCTCCTTCCTCCTCCTTCCTCAGCTGCTGGGTCAGTAAGAGAGTTCAGTGTGCTGCACGCATGCGCAGTAGGGACTCGGCTGTGAAGCCCCAAGGTTCCCTTACCAGCAATGGCGGCGGCAGCACCCGGCATCAAATGGAAACATCGGCCGGGGTGCCAACATCCCTGGATTCCAAGACAGGTAAGTGTCCTAATATTAAAAGTCAGCAGCTACAGTATGTGAGCTTTATCTGACTTTTAATTTTTTGAGGGGGAGGCCGAAACACGGCTTTAAGTAGTAGATGTATATGTATTATTTGTGAAAATAAGGACAATGTTTACTATCCCTTTAATATTGCAAAATTCCTTTAAATAACATACCTGGGTTATGTCCTGAACCTCTTGTAAAATGGTACATAAGTACGATGTATACAACCTACTAGAGCAAAAGTAACATTTACAAAGAAATACAAATGCTGTTTAACCCCCTCCAGTCTGGGCCTTTTCTGGTACTTTTTTGTTCACATGTAACAATCAGTATTTTTTCCTAGAAAATGACTAAGCACCCTCTAACATTATATATTTTTTAAAGCAGAGGCCCTAGGAAATAAAATGATGGGTTTTGCAATTTTTTATGTCCCACGGTATTTGCACAGCGGTTCTTCAAACACAATTTCTGTAGAAAAAAAAAGACTTTTTTGAATTTAAAATGTAAAAAAATACAATAACCCAATTTTTGTAAAGTATAAAAAATGATGTTACAACGTAAATTTTACTATCCATAGGCAATGCTTTAAAAGCCTTTACAGGTTACGACTTTACAGAGGAGGTCTGGTGTGAGAATTACTGCCCGTGATCTGACGTTCATGGTGAAACCTCACATGTGTGAGACGACCGCTGTTTGCATGCGTGTGGAACCAAAGCGTGTGTTCGCCTTTTCGTGTGCGAGCACGGGAGGATAGTGGCAATATACTTTTTTTTTTATATTATTAATGTATTTTATTTTTTACACTTTTGCTTTCATTTTTTATTTTTTTTATCACTTTTATTGCTATCACAAGGAATGTAAACATCCTTGTGACAGCAATAGGCACGCGACAGGTACTCTTTATGGAGGGATCTGGGGGTTTATAAAACCCCAAATCCCTCCTCTGCACCAAGATCCGTGTTTTTGAATGCTTTTGATTTTTTAAAATATGGCGCCGATTGTTTCAGAGTAAACCAGAAGTGATGTCCTGTCATCGCTTCCGGGCTACTATTATGAACAGCCAATCATTTGCTTGCCTGGCCGGCTAGTCGGCGGATGCGCCGGCTGGCCGCTTGGGTCTCCCGGTGGGACTGGAGAACCTGAGAAAGCCGTAGATGGTTGCGGGGGCCCCCCCTCCCGGCGCTTGCAAAAGCAATCTAGCGGCTATTTAGCCATTTACACCAGGGTAATGCCTGCAGCTGCAAGCATCATCCTGGTATAACCACCGAAAGTCCAGTGACGTACGTGTACATCGCTGGATGGGAAGCGGTTAACCATTTGCTGACTGCCTTCCACATATATACTGCGGCAAGGTGGTTTGGCTCCGCAAACAGACGTACCTGTACATCGGTCTGTGCATATGGTGCTGCAGGTGCACGTGCAGTGGGAGCTCACGCGTGGGTCCTGCGTACTCAATGTCTGCCATCCACCTGTGATTGTGGTGAAGAGAGGCAGAACAGGGATCTGCCTATGTAAACAAAGCGGATCCTCATTCTGACAGGGGAGTACAGAGAGATCAACTGTTCCCAGTGATCAGGAACAACGATCTCTCTCTACTCCCTGTCATTCCATCCCCCTGACAGTTAAAAACACCACCCTAGAGAACACTTAACCCCTTGATCACCCCCTAGTGTTAACCCCCTTTCCTGCCAGTGCAATTTATACAGTGGCAGTGCATTTTTCTAGCACTGTATTGGTGTCACTGGGCACCAAAAAGTGTCACTTAGTGTCAGATTTGTCCGCCGCAATGTCACAGTCCCACTAAAATTCGCTGATCGCCGCCATTACTAGTAAAAACAATAAAAAAAATAAAAAGTGCATAAATCTATCTCTTATTTTGTAGATGCTGTAACTTTTGCGCAAACCAATCAATATACGCTTATTGGGATTTTTTACCAAAAATATGTAGAAGAATACATATTGGCCTAAACTGATTTTTTTTGGATATGTATTATAGTAGAAAGTAAAAAAATGTTTTCTTTTTTCAGTCATTTTTGTTTATAGTGCAAAAAATAAAAACTGCAGAGGTGATCAAATACCACCAAAAGAAAGCTCTATTTGTGGGGAAAAAAAGGACACCAATTTTGTTTGGGTACAGCGTCACACGACCGTGCAATTGTCAGTTAAAGCGACGCAGTGCCGTATCGCAAAAAAAATAGCTTAGTCATTAAGGGGGCAAATCCTTCCGGGGCTGAAGTGGTTAACGTGTTGCCACCCGCATAACACATATATGCAAAAGGGTGGACTGTAACATCCACATGCCAAACATATGCGTCTGGGGGTGGCAGAGGTTTCTGTGTTGAGAGATTGCGCCCGCTGCACACTAACAGCATAGAGACCAAACTGTCAAAGACAGCTCTCCTGATTTGGAGCCGGCAGGTCCAGATCCTGATCATGTGATCACAGTGATAGCCAATCACATTGGTCACATGATTAAGTAGATCTTCCCACCTTCTGGTGGTAATAGAGCAGATAACGGGACACCTGGGCAGACGAAGGGCAGAAGGGGTTAAATTGTTAAATTGTGGACTGCTTACTTCTGTAAACAAAGAGGCCAGGTGATCTACTGTGGAAAATATTATACTGATTAAATACAAGAGTAATAAAATGTGAAGTCCTTAATGAAAAAAAGGTATAAGAAAGGGTAAAGCTAGAGTGTTATGTTCTCCTAATAGGTTCCTTTATTTTTAATTTAGAACTGACGGACAAACCAGTGATCACCCCGGAGACGCCGTTATTGGCTGATAAGGAGGTGACATTGACCTGTGAAAGTCCTGGAAGATGTAATGGCTCTGCTCCTCTGATAACCTGGAATAGAGAAGGAGTACAGGGGACAAGTGTCACCCATACCACCATCCATCCAGATGGCAACAAGACATACTACTCCAATATCACATTCACTCCATCCAAGAAAGACCACCAGTCATTCTTAACTTGTATTGTGAGCTTCCAAGCAAGTTCTGCATCAACCCAAAACCAGATCATTTTAAATGTTGAATGTAAGTACGGTACATTTTTATTTATCTTGTCATTTAATGTTTGTTTTTTTGTTAAAAGAAAAAGGGATACAATTAGATATTTACAATTTTAGGCTCTGTGCATACTAGCGTTTTTCATAAGCTCAAAAAAAGCTAGAAAAAAATGCTGGATGAAAAAACACTGATAATAGCATTTTTTGTCCCAGCTTCCAATAGTATTTTAGTAGCTTTCAGAATCATTTAGAAGCTTTTAGGAGCATTAGCATTTTATTAGCGTTTTTGCAGTACATGAAAAAAAAAAATGTTAGTATCATTTTAGTAGCTTCTAGAATCAGTTAAAGCGGAGGTTCCCCCCAAAAAATGTTTTGAAAGTCAGCAGCTACAAATACTGCAGCTGCTGAATTTTAAAATAAGGACATTTACCTGTCCCAGGGTGCCCGCGATGCCGGCAGCCAAAGCCGATCAATCGCTCGGCTCTCAGCTGCTGCCGCTGCCATCCTCGGTGAGGGAATCAGGGAGTCAAGCGTTGCGGCTTCACTTCCCAGTTCCCTACTGAGCAATCTGGATGGTCCCTGCTGTCTCTGGGACCCGTGTGTTTCCCCACCGGGGGGGGGGGGGGCGGGAAGAGGTGTAGACTCCCGCGGGAGTCTATGCCCGTAAGTGGGTGCAAATACCTGTATTGTACAGGTATCTGCACCCCCCTCCCCCTGAAAGGTGCCAAATGTGACACCAGAGGGGGGGAGGGAAAACGCTCCAAGAAACTCTACAAAAACTATTTTTGTTCTACTCCTAGACGCCAAAGCTCCAAAAATGCTAATAGCCTAAAGCAGTGATGGTGAACCTTGGCACCCCAGATGTTTTGGAACTACATTTCCTTTGGTGCTCAACTACACTGCAGAGTGCATGAGCATCATGGGAAATGTAGTTCCAAAACATCTGGGGTGCCATGGTTCTCCATCACTGGCCTAAAGTAATGTGCATGGATAACACTAGTTAGATTTCAGGAGCTTAAAAAAATGCTAGTGTGCATGGAGCCTTAAAGCGGAGTTCCTTCTGATAGCCTATCGTCATTTGACTACAAGTGGTCTACATAGTCACACATGTTTGTATGACAGGATCGGTTAACAAAGTGTAAATGATTCAATCATCTCTATGGTGCATGGAAAATTGTTTGGAAAATCGTTTGGTTGTTTTAATCCCTAACTCATTTTACTTTTCTCCCTACCTTTGTTTTTTGTTTTGTTTTGCTTTGTTCTATCTTCATACTAGCATTGTCACATACAGTGCCTGAGCACATAACCAATTTACAGTAGCAAGTTCCAGGATTGACACGTGTTGTGCAACTGATTATCATCTATTGTGTTTTTTCATTGTCTCACTTTGTCTTGGTGATTACTATGTGGAGCAAATGATGGCAATGCTGGTTGTTTGTCGTGTTATCTTTCAAAATTGTTCAATAAGAATTATTGGAACATAAATTGGAGTTCCACCCAAAAGTGGAAGCTCCACTTATTTGCTCCCTCCCCTCCGGTGCCACATTTGGCACCTTTCAGGGGGGAAGGGAACGGGGACCTGTCTCAGACAGGTCCCTCTTCCCCACCCCTGGAGACGGCGCCACTGCACTGTGCCTCGGAAGTATGGCCCCTCCTCCTGGGCCAATTAGAAAGCGCAGCGCACTTCGCACATGTGCAGTAGGGTGCCGTCAGTGAAGCCTAAAGGCTTCACTGCCGGTTGTAAAGACAGATGGTGGTGGCAGCACCAGACAGCCTATTCGAAGATCGGCTGGGATGCCGACATCGTGGACTCCCTGGACAGGTAAGTGTCCATATATTAAATGCCAGCAGCTACAGTATTTGTAGCTGCTGGCTTTTATTTTTTTTTTCCCAGGCTGGAACACCTCTTTAATGAGTGTCCTCTATCTGGGTAGTGTAAAGTACTGTCTCTAGTTATCGGACAATAGCTTAAAGCAGGGCTCAAAATTTCAAGTCCTGAGCTACTAGCCAGGCCTTAGGGGCTACTCGCCACCACTTGCTCCACCCAACCTCTACCCTTCCTCTCCCCTAATTCTGCCCCTAAACACGCCCTCGTAAATATCTCAGAAATTACACTGTTCAATATTTTATGCAGAATTAAGTTACAAAAATAAATATTAACAACAACTTTATCAGTGCCCATCAGTGCTCATCAGTGCCCAGGAATGCAGTCTATCAGTGCCCATCAGTGCAGCCCTATCAGTGTCTCCTCACCAGTTTCCATCAATGCAGCCTCACCGGTTCCCATCAATGCAGCCTCACCGGTGCCCATCAATGCAGCCTCACCGGTGCCCATCAATGCAGCCTCACCGGTGCCCATCAATGCAGCCTCACCAGCGCCCATCAATGCAGCCTGATCAGTGCCCCTAAATGCAGCCTCACCAGTGCCCATCAACTCAGCCTTATCAGACAGGAAAATGTGGTTGGTTAGCTGGCTGGTTAGTAAGTTGAGAAAGGAATTTCTGTTTTTTTTTTCTCCTCCCCTAGTACACCTCTACCTCCAACACCTCCCCAGTACACCTCTACCTCCAACACCTCCTCCAGTACACCTCTACCTCCAACACCTCCTCCAGTACACCTCTACCTCCAACACCTCCTTCAGTACACCTCTACCTCCAACACCTCCCCAGTACACCTCTACCTCCAACACCTCCTCCAGTACACCTCTACCTCCAATGCCTCCCCCAGTACACCTCTACCCCCAATGCCTCCCCCAGTCCTCCAATGCATCCCCCTAGCACACCTCTACCTCTAAATACTCTTCCCAGCATATCTCTGCCTCCTTACTCCCCCCCAGCACACCTGTGCTTTTAATGACCCCCCAGCCCACCTTGTCTTCCAACCTTCCCTCTCCAGTGCACCTATGCCTCTAATCTCCCCCCCCCCAAATCCAGCGCATCTATGCTTTCAATTTCCCCCCAATCCATCATACCTATGCCTTAAATTCCACCCCCTCCCCCCAATCCATCATACCAATGCCTCTAGATCCACCCCCCTCCCCATCATACCTATGCCTCCAAATCCACCCCCTCCCCATCATACCTATGCCTCCAAATCCACCCCCCTCCCCCCAAATCTATCAAACCTATGCCTTCAATTTCACCCCCCCATCCATTATATCTATGCCTCCAATTCTGCCCCCCCCTCCCCCCAATCTATCATACAGTATGATAGATTGGGGAGGGGGTGGAATTGGAAGCAAATATGTGATAGAGTGGGGGGTGGAGTGGAATTGGAGGCTTAGGTAGGATTCAGACCTATGCCTTTACTTCCACAATAAAAAAATCTTTTACGCCTATTGAAAGCCTGCAATGTGAGCCTGATCAGGGCGGGGATGTGCGGCAGGAGGGGGGTGGAGGGGGCAGTCCCAGGCGGCGGTTTGACTCCTATTGAAATGGCCACGCTGTGAGCCTGTGTGCGGCCGGGGGCACTATTTCCTTGCTTAATATAGATATCAAAATTTTAGCTAAGATATTGGCTAGCAGGCCACAAAGATCGAATGGGTTTCATACCACGTCGACAAGCCAGCACCCCCCCCCCCCCCCCCAATTTAAAATGTAAAAACACGCACAAAAATTTGTCATTGTAAAAATATGAACTTAGCCAACCTTAAAAGTGGACTATAGGTCCTGGTGCAGTTTTTCTTTCTACACAGGTGAAAGTGCAATGTGCATTACAATTGCTCCACTAATATTACAGTATGCTCCACCAAAAATATTACATTATGCTCCACCACCAATATTACATTATGCTCCACCACTAATATTACAGTATGCTCCACCACCAATATTACATTATGCTCCACCACTAATATTACAGTATGCTCCACCACCAATATTACATTATGCTCCACCACTAATATTACAGTATGCTCCACCACCAATATTACAGTATGCTCCACCACAAATATTACATTATGCTCCACCACTAATATTACATTATGCTCCACCACCAATATTACAGTATGCTCCACCACTAATATTACATTATGCTCCACCACTAATATTATAGTATACTGCTCCACAAATAGCACAACACTCCTCCATACCCACCAGCACACCTCCGTAACCCCTCAGCACATCTTTGTACCCCCAGGACACTCCTGTACTCCCCAACACATCTCTGTACCTTCAGCCTGCTTTTGTACCACTTTGGACATCTCTGCACCCCCAGAATGCCTCTGAACCCCTTAGCATGCCTCTGTGCCAGCACATCTCCATATCCACATTTTATCCTTGTAACCCCCCAGGACACCACCGTACCCCCTTGCTCATCTCTGCACCCCCACACACATCTTTGCACCCCTTTGCACACCTTCACAGCCCCCAACACACTTACATCCCCCCACAATTCTCTGCACCCCTCATATGTATCCTCAAGTACACCTCTGTAACCCCAGCAAACTTTTGTATCCCAGCACACCTCTGCACCCCCAGATATCTTTGTACTCCCATGGGTTTGTTACCCCCAGGAGGCCTGTGTAAACCCCTCCCCTGCCTGCATCTGCACCCTCTGCAACTGAGTGTACACATGCCAGTGCCTGTCCTGGTCAGATGCCCCTTCCCCTACACTGCAAAATGTTAACTGCTGGACGGAGGTGTAAAGGGAGATGCCGGGTGCCACAGAGCTTCTCCCCACACCATTGTATAGCAGGCTCGAGTTCTCTCCCGGCTGTCTACCTCTGCCTGCCTCCCTCCCTGCACATTGCTCTACTGCACCGCAAGAAGCCCGGAATGGAAGCAGAAGCATGGGAAATACTAATGACAACAAAAATATATTATTTTACTGTACCCCCCTCAATGTGTGGCACCCGGGGGGGACCACCCCCCCCGCAGTCCCCCCATTGGTACGCCACTGGTCCATAGAGTGATTCTTATGCAAAATCTGGCCCGCTCTTGTCGGATCCCCATGCACCTGCTATCACTCAATATCAGGAAGGCATTTGATACGGTTTTTTGGACATATATGCAATTCATTTTGCAGAAATCGGGATTTGGCCCAAATTTTCTACATTGGATAACTTCCTTATATGCTCGCCCTCAAGCATACATCAAATATTCCGGATTTTGCTCTGAAAGGTTCCCAATAGCTTGGGGAACTAGGCAGGGTTGCCCCCTCTCTCTTTAATATTCGCCCTCACCATTGAGCCATTGGCATTGTTAATCTGTGCTAGTCCTGATATCCGGGGGGGTTGAGGTGGCCTCCTCCCACCACAAATTATGTCTATTTGCAGATGATGCCCTGCTGTTTATCACTTCCCCACGTTTAACCTTGCTGAACCTGCTCAAACTATTAGACAGATTTGCCCAATTGTCAGGTCTGAAAGTTAACCACCATAAATCAAAGGCGCACAATGTGTCGCTGCCGAGTGAGGAGGTGTCTCATCTCCAGGCCCACTTCCTATTTCAATGGGCCACCCCCTATTTACTCAGTCATTAAACTGACAAGCTCCCCTGTCCATCTATACGGCACTAATTACCTCCCCATGCTTTCCCGTCTCACATCCTTGATGGCTAGCTGGCGTCACCAATGTGTCTCATGGCTTGGACATATCACAGCAGTCAAAATTACCTTACACCCCAAAATCATATACCTCTTTAGAGTACTGCCCATATTAATTCCCTCATACTTTTTCCGAGCCCTCCAACGTCGTGCTCATGAGTATATCTGGGGCTCCATCAAGCCAAGGGTCCCCAGGTCTATTCTCCAAAGAGGTAACTTTCAGGAAGGCTTGGGTGTACCTCACTTCCTTAAATATTACCAATCGGCCCAACTGGCCCAAATGACACTATCATGGTACTGAGGAAGGGCCTATATGGGTGGGACTAGAGGCTGTAGACTTAAACCGGTGTCGGTTTCTAATATCCTCTGTATACATCGTAAAGACAGAGGACCTTTAACCAATCCTGTCACACAACATTCTCCCTGTGGGATAAGTTGAAGCTTCCCTTTTAAATTAATCTCTTCCCATTGCCCATTAGTTTCATTCTATTGCCACCCAGCCTTCTATCCTGCCTACTCTGACCCAGCTTCGTTTAGGTTATGGCAATCTCTGAACTTAACCCAATCTCTGAAATTAACTTGTCCACTGACTCAGGCCTAAAATCTTTTCCTGTTTTCCAAGAGCAAGCTAGTTTACCCCCAAGGGAATGCTTTCGATACCTTTCAACTATCCCATTTTTTTGCTACGTAAACCCGCTCCTGCTTGTCCCTTTCCAGTTTGTCTCTCTTTGAAGGTATTTTTAATTCAGACCCACATGCCCCAGGCATGATCACTAAACTTTACTCTTACCTTAACTCACCCCCCTCATTGCTATCCTCTTATGCCTCAAAATGGGCCTCCGATCTCGAGGTACAGTTGGAACAGGAAGACTGGGATGGAATCTGGACAGCAACCAAGTCCTCTTTGCAAAATATGCTAGCAGTGGAGACTAATTATAAGGTTTTACTCTGATGGTACTTGGTCCCGGCAAAAATTTTCAAAATTCCTACCTGGCTTTCCCGTCGAGTGCTTTTGTGGATGCAAACAGCCGGGCACAAATGTCCATATTTGGTGGACTTGCCCGATTGTTAGGCTGTTTTGGGCTGAAATATTCAAGATGGCCTCCACATTACTTCAACAACCTTTAGAACCCAATTCTGTTATTGCTCTTTTGAACCACTGTACACATGACTTTACAAGAGCACAGACAAAACCGCTACAGCAACTTATGACTGCCTCTAAACAAACCATAGCAAGGGCCTGAAGACCTCAGTACTCTGTGTAATTGAGACCAAAAATAGGATAACCCAAACCATAATTCACAGCAAAATTGGCCACCATACTACATAAGATCCCTAAGCACCATAAAGTCTTGCAACCGTGGGTGGGCCACTATTTGCCACCTGACTTTGACTCTTCTCTTCTTGAACCTTGATGTTCAAGGCCTGTCTGAGTTCATTGATCATGTCCGTCGCCTCGCTCGAGTGGCTGACCCCACTTCACACCTTCTTCTCTCTCCCTTTTTTCTTCTTCTTACACCCCTGCTTACCTTGTTTACCGTTATTATTATTATTTTCTTTTCTAAAATTTAGAGGTATTCCCCTTTGTCTACTGATGTCTAACGGCATTGGATCACTAGATGGTGTTATAGTTCTAATCACATGGACTTTTGAATGTGTGTATTCAGAGGACCTTATCATCTGTGTTCTCTATACTCACACCTGTAACCATTTGTTCTACTACGTCACAGTACTGCTTTGTTTATTCTCATTTTTTCAGTTTTGAGATTTCTTGTGATTCTCTATGTTTATGTGTTACCAGCGCTAATTGTACTATTACTATTATATATATTTTATATTCCTTACAATAAAAATATTGAACAGAAAATGTACTGCAGTCACTCAAGCATGCATTACATATGTCAGGAAAAGATATGGCAGCTCATGTGAATGGGCTCTCCTGCTCCCCTCAGTTTTTGTTTTTTTTCACTCATGAAGCTAAGCACATTTGTAAAGCACATTGTTGTGGTTTATAAATGTCCTTTTTTATTTATTTCTATTTTTTTAAGAAACTGCGTCACTGTGATAATGTTATACTGCTTTTTTCTAAATCAGCACCATGTGATATATTTCACCGATTCAGGTGCAAATCAGGTCAGAATTTTTGCCTTACTTGTATAAGTAGTCTATCCATCACAAATTCCAACAGGCTCAAACCTGGAGTGTCCAGCCATGGACCCAAAAAGTTGTCAAATTTACTGGAATGTCCCCTATGCTGATAAATGTATTTCTCTAATCTAAGGTTTTCTCCCATACATTGTATCCATTCTTTGTTGGAAGGAGAATCAGAAGACTTTTAATTGTATTACCCTTCAGGCTTGAAAAAGGGCTCTAGCAACTGCTTCTCTTGTAGAACCTTGTAGTTGAAAGTCATCAAAAATGCCCAGAAGGCAATTTTAGGATCACGTGGTATGGAGGTCTACTGATGTATCTTACATACTTATGGCCACTGCACTGGACTGTACATTACATACCCCTGACCACAGCACTCTGTACACTGGGCTGTACATGACATACTTCTCAACCAATGCACTCTATATACTAAATAGTAATTACATACTCTGAATAAAGTGTTAATTTTCTCAACAGCCGATGGTTGTTAAATAATCTATGTCTTTTTAACCAAAGATTTGGCTGCTGAATGACCGGGCCATTTTTTGCGATTCAGCACTGCATCGCTTTAACTGACAATTACGCGGTCGTGCGGTGCTGCACCCAAACAAAATTTACGTCCTTTTTTTTCCACAAAGAGAGCTTTCTTTTGGTGGTATTTGATCCCCTCTGCGGTTTTTATTTTTTGCGCTATAAACAAAAAAATAGCGACAATTTTGAAAAAAACAATATTTTGTACTTTTTACTATAATAAATATCCCCATTTTTTCCTTTAAAAAAGCTAATTTTTTCTCAGTTTAGGTTGCTATGTATTCTTCTACATATTTTTGGTAAAAAAAATCGCAATAAGTGTATATTGATTGGTTTGTGCAAAAGTTATAGCGTCTACAAAATAGGGGATAGATTTAAAGCATTTTTATTATTTTTTTTTTTTACTAGTAATGGCGGCGATCTGCGATTTTTATCGGGACTGGGACATTATGGCGGACACATCGAACACTTTTGACACATTTTTGGGATCATTGGTATTTATACAGCAATCAGTACTATAAAAATGCACTGATTACTGTAAAAATGTCACTGGCAGGGAAGGGGTTAACACTAGAGGGCGATCAAGGGGTTAACTGTGTTCCCTGTGTGTGTTTCTAACTTGAACGGGGGGGGTGATTGACTAGAGGAAGTGACGGATTGTGGTTCCTAGCTAATAGGAACACACGATCTGTCACTTCTCTCAGAACAGAACTGGGATGTGCGTGTTTATACACACTCGTCCCTGTTCTGTCTCTTGTGCTTGCGATTGCTCGTGGCCAGTGGTCCTTGCGACCATCGGCCACGAGCATCGGCACCCCCGCTGAGCTGCTGCACACAGAAGGTTTTTCCCCCTTATGCATACAATGCATACAATGAATGAAGGTAAAAACCCTTGAACCTTTAGAACCACTTTAAGTCTGCCCCTTTAAATCCTTTCCACTGTCAATGCAGTGAGGCCTCATCCACCATTTGCCCTAAATGCTATGTGACCTTCATAATTCTTATCCTTCAAGTGCCCAGGGATGTCCCAGATGATTAAACATTCTAGCAGTGTCCCTTTCCAGCAGTTTAAAAAGCTCTAAAATTTTTATTTTCTTTTTAGATGCTCCCCGGACGCCTCAGATCAGTTGTTCCATGACTACAGGTACCATTGTTATTCTTCCTCACTGCTGTAATAAAATGAAGGCTTAAAGGGGCTATAATGATAATTTTATGATTTACTTAAGGATTGGTTCATCTTTAGGAGCATGTTACACCCCTCTCCCTGCACCTGCTGTCACATTTTAAAAACCGGGCGGCTGTGCAATTTGTAAATGAGAAAACTGCAAGTCCCGTCTGACACTGTGGCAGATGGCTTGTAGTTCTCAATGGATTGTGAGGGAACTGATGAGCATCCTCATAATTTATTCACAAGCTCTGCAGCTTTAAAACTCAAATCCTGTATGGATGTACAGGAGGAAGAAAGGAGGCGTGGCTAGCCTCCAAAACGCGCTCCGATTAGCTGTAGCATCTCTTGGGTTGACAGGTGGTTTCTGGTTTGTTACAGCTCACTCCCCAGTGTCCTCTCCCATCCATCCATCAGAGCTGCCGCCGAGGCGAGGACTGGCAGCCTGACCACAGGCGGGACTATCTCCTGAGCGTCCATTGGTCCCAGACCCCCACACTTGACACTCTCTGTGAGTGGAATATTATGCATTAAGGTAAAAAACCTTCTGTGCTGCAGCCCCCCCCCCCCCCCGAGACACCCCAATGGGCAAAAATGTCCCTCTCTAGTTGTGCAAAGCTGAAAGAGACATCCCCAAAAAGACTTGCAGCTGTAATTGCAGTGAAAGGCGGTTCTACAAAGTATTGACTCAGGGGGCTGAAAACAAATGCACGCCACACATATTTATTTTTAAAAAATTTTGAAAACCATTTATTATTTTCCTTCCACTTCACAATTATGTGCCACTTTGTGTTGGTCAAACACATAAAATTCCAATAAAATACATTTATGTTTTTTGGTTGTAACATATATATACACATGTATATATACACAGTAACTCACAAAAGTGAGAACACCCCTCACATTTTTGTAAATATTTTATTATATCTTTTGACATGGCAATTTATAGATAGGCAACTTCTATCCTCATATTGATTAGTTGTTTCAAATTAATAATAACTACTGCAGTAGGGAACAGACACAAAAGATACGCTCAGCATCTTTCCAAATAACTGTTCTGCTTTATTATGACGCAATTGAAGGTTTTTTTACACATGGTTATGTAGCTATCATATTAATATTACAATTGTATGTTTATGGTAACAAGGGGCGTAACATAGGCAGACTAATTCTAATCAGGACTATAAGACCCCTTTCACACTGGGGCACTTTGCAGGCGCTACAGCGCTTTGCAGGCTCTACAGTGCTAAAAATAGTGCCTGCAAAGTGCCCTGAAAGAGCCGCTGCTGTCTCTCCAATGTGAAATCCCTGAGGGCTTTCACCACTGGAGCGATACGCTGACAGGATGCTAATAAGGAGTCCTGCTAGCAGGATCTTTGGAGCGGTGAAGGAGCGGTGTATACACCGCTCCTGCCCATTGAAATCAATAGGGCAGCGCGGCTATACCGCCTGGGCAGGCCCTGGGACCCCTTATACTTGTGACGGCTGTACCCCCCCTGATGGCGGCCCTGGTGCTGTTAGATAAGTGACCCTTGCCCCACTTGTGTGTTAGAAGGGAAAAAGCTTGGTGACTTAGTGACCATTCGTTGTTCGAGATGAACATTCGGCTTAGATCGTCTACAAATTGATTCTGCACTGCTGGGACATACACCCTTTTCAGGTCTTCCAAATGGATTTGGGCCCAGTCGAGAATAGGACGCACATCCTACATGAGGGCGCTGCTCTGGGTGCCCCCCTGCCTTCGGATGTAGTTCACTGCCACTGTATTGTCCATGCAAACTAATACACTCTGCCCTGTGAGGGATGGCCTGAACGCTAGGAGGGCCTGAAAGGCGACCCTGAGCTCCAGAATGTTCGATACTACGCCCTAGGGGTGAAAAAACCAACGGCCTTGTACCGCCTGATCCTGGTAATGTGCTCCCCAACCTTGGAGGCTTGCGTCTGACGTGACTATTTCCGGCTGAGGGGGCACAATGTGTCGACGTTTTAGATTGCTGACTCGCGTCCACCACCATGCAGTTTGTTTCACTGATTGGTTGATGAAGATTCGTTGATTCATTGATGTTCCATTCCATTGTTTCAGGAATGATATCTGAAATGCCCTCATATGCCACTGGGACCACCGGACCATCGGAAAGGTGGCAGACATGGATCCCAATATGCTGAGGCATGTCCTGGCAGACAAGTGTGTTGCTTCCATTAATCTTCTTATTTTCTGGACCAATGGTCCTATTTTTTCCTGAGGAAGACTCACCGTGTTGGCATTGGTGTCGAGTTCTGCTCCCAGAAAGATCATTGATTGGGTTGGTTCCAGACTGCTTTTGTTCCAAATTATTATCCACCCAAATTGATGTAATGTGGAGACTAGTATTTCCTGATGTTGAAGAAGTAACTGTTGGCTGTTGGCCAAGAGTAGAATATCGTCGAGATGGTGGACTCTTAGTCCCTTCTCTCTCAGATATGCTATTATTGGAAGCAGGATTTTTGTGAACGTTCTGGGAGCCGTAGATATTCCAAAGTGGAGACTCTGGAATTGAAAATGTCGTCGTCCAATTGCAAACCGAAGGTATTTTTGGAAACCTGTGTGTATAGGAACATGGAGATAGGCGTTGCATAAATCTATTGATAACATCCAGACTTGTGTATTTATTGCCAGTAGTATAGACTGAAGACTCTCCATTTTGAAAGATTTTACTAAAATTGTCCTGTTGAGGTTCTTCAAGTCTAGAACTGGTTGCAGATCCCCTGTTTTTTTTCTTCACAATAAAGAGGGGGGAATAAAAGCCTTTGCCTTTCTGGTGCTGAGGAACTTCTACAACCGCCTGTTTTTGTAGTAACTCTAGTACATATTTGATCAGAAGTTTTCATTTTTTTGAAGGGATGATGCGAATCGGGTGTTTAGGAAGTGATCTTTGGGGTTTCTGTAATTTAAACTTCATTTGTGGCCCTCGCGGACTGCAGCTATTGTCCACGGATCTTTTATATGTTCTGCCCACACCTGTGTAAACAACCTGAGCCTGGCTCCCACTAACAAGGTCTGGGTGGGCGTGCAATCAAAACTACTTCTGCTGATCCCCTGTATTAGGAGCTTTGGGTTTCCGTGTCCTCAGCAAGGACGATTGGGTATTACACCAATTTGGTTTGAAGTCTTTGCCTGGTCTGTATGATCTCGCTTCTCGGTATCCTTCAGGAAGATTGTGCCAAAAGGGGTGAACCTTTTGCTGTTTCGGTCTTCGGTCAGAGGGAATAAGGCCCGATTTCCCACCTGTGACCTTCGAGATAGTCAGGTCTAACTTGGGGCCGAACAGGTTGGTTCCGTCGTAGGGGATCTTGCACCAATTTGATTTGGAAGCTATATCTGCCACCCACGGTTTTAACCATAAGGACATAACTGAAGACAGCATTGCCCTTGCTGCCGATCTTATTATATCTACTGATGCTTCGGCTATGAAGTCTCCTGCTAGGCTGAGTTCCTGTAGGGCAAATACGATTCTCTCCTGGTCAGCTGCTTCTGACAGTATTTTTTCGATGTTGGAGGTCCAGCTATTAATTGCTCTGCCAACTGCCACTAGTGTGATAGCTGCTCTGCATGCTTTCTTAAGGTCGAGGTCGATTTTCCGGTCCAAGACATCCCTGAAAGTCACCAAGTCCTCTATTGACAATGTCACATGTCTAGCCAGACGCATTAGTGATGCGTCTACTACAGGTGCCGTGGTGAGAGAGTTTACAGCTGGTTCTTTTAAGGGATACAGCTTTGCGATCCTATTGTTTAGGCTTGACTTTTTGTCGGGTTTTTGCCACTCATCTTTAATTAACTCTTCGAGTTCATCAATAAAAGGGAATGTCTCAGGGTCCCTTTTTAGGTTAGGGAAGTATTTCCTGAGCTTGCGGGGCGTTTCCTTTGGTTCCTCCCAACCAATCGCCTCCTTTACTGACTTTGCAAAGGGGTCTACTAAATCGAAATCGAAGCCGACCTACGCTGGTGAATCTTCCTCAGCTGATGAGTCATCTGATTCTTGCGGTACGCAGGAGATTGTTGCTGATGTGCTTTGAACTGGTCTAACTGGTTCTGTGGCTGACACCTGCAGAATTGATTCTTTTACAGCTTTTCTGATTATATTCGATACTTCTAATGCATCCGATTCCTTTTCCCTGGTTGCTTCTTCAGCACATGTCTGGCAAGCTAACTTGTTAGGAAGGGCTTGCGCTCCGCATATCCAGCAGGCATTAGCTGCAGGTTGGGTACAGTGGTTGTGCTGTGTTTGGTGGGAGGATGATGATTTACTGTGATGGTGGGAGGAGTTCCTTGACCGGCTTCTTCTAGAGTGTGAATGCCTTGAAGGGGATCTTTCTCTCCGTTTGGAGTGAGATGATTTTGACGACCTGCCAGGGCTATCAGAATAAAGTGATAAAGTGATGGCTCTCTTTTACTCCTCTTCACTACTTACCAAAACATGATGCCCTTTACCTTACTGGCTGCAGATGATCTTTTGGGGCAGCGGCCTCCATGAGCAACAGATAGAGTGTAACTGGGAAGGGAAGGATTAACCCTGTGAAGCTCAGTACAGTGCAGGCACATATATTAAGAACAATGAAAAAAAGAAAGGTATGGTCTTACCAGGTCAGAAGGCTGATTAGGAAGCTTTGGCAGCAGTAGCAGATGCAGAAAATGCAGAGTGCGAGCGTGAGCGATCATCTGTGCAGCTGAATGGCATAATAGCCATTTTTAAATAGACCGATGTCGCTGCGGAAGGGACACAAGCGCAGCGCATGCGCCGTAGCAATACGCGGCACCCAATGCCATTTTTGAAACTGGCGAAAGGGGTAGATGCTCGCATCACTTCCGGTCGCAGCGTCAAGCTGATCACGGCCACCATGATGGGAGGGTCAAGGCGCCCGGAGGACTAGAAGACTTAGCAAGCAGGACGAAAAGAAGGAATAAGGTAAAAACTAACGGAGATTGGCTGAAAGAGAATCATATAAGAGGTAAAGTGGAGGTAAATAATGGAGGCCGTTGCATAGTAGTATAAGCCTGTTTAAGGCTTGTAAAATGACAATGTAACTCCCCTGAGACCGTCAGAGTGGGGTCCCTGCATAAAGCTCATTTAGAGACTGTACAGTCAGGGCTTCCAACTAGGAGAGGCTGAACCTAGCTGGGGCAAAGCGGTAAGAGGTCCGTGCTTTATCCTGTCAGTCCTAACAGATGAGGAAAAAAAAGAGAATGCAGTGGGGGGCTCCTCTTCAAAACTTATAGCTAATCAGTCCTATCAGGTTGTGGGGGTGTAGTCACAACCCAGTGTGTGTGCTGCCATGATGCATCAGGAAACTCCATTGTGGAGAAAATATTAGCTGAGCAGCTTTTTTATTACAAAATTACTTTTCATTGTGAAAAACAAATGATTGATAAGTCATATTTACAGAGTACTGACTGTACACTCCTGTGGCCAGAATGGCCTTCTAGCTTAATTGTTGGCATGCTGACTTATCAGCATATGTAAACACAGACAATTCTACATAAATTGATAGACGTACAAAAGATATATCCATTTATCACATTTCAAACAGCAAAAAAAAAACAAAGAGAAAAAAAAAAACCACAAAAGCCAAACCTTGATATCCGTAGAAGAGGGGACCCCTTTATCTCTAATTCTGTGACATTTCTTCTCTTATCCAACTTTCCCATATTTTCTTAAACATTTTGGCATTCCCCTTTTATTATAGATGAGTCTTTCCACTCTTATGCCCTGTACACACGGTCGGATTTTCCGATGGAAAATGTGTGATAGGACCTTGTTGTCGGAAATTCCGACCGCGTGTGGGCTCCATCACACATTTTCCATAGGAATTTGCGACACACAAATTTGAGAGCTTGCTATAAAATTTTCCGACAACAAAATCTGTTGTCAGAAATTCCGATCGTGTGTACACAAAAAAAAGTGCCACGCATGCTCAGAATAAATTAAGAGACGAAAGCTATTGGCTACTGCCCCGTTTATAGTCCCGACGTACGTGTTTTACGCCACCGCGTTCAGAACGATCAGATTTTCCGACAACTTTGTGTGACCGCCTGTATGCAAGACAAGTTTGAGCCAACATCCTTTGGAAAAAATCCTAGGATTTTGTTATCGGAATGTCCGATCAATGTCCGACCGTGTGTACGGGGCAATATTGTTTTATTAACCTCCCCCTCCCATTCAACCCGGGTTGGTGGGCTCGCCGCCAGCCATCTTCTTGCTATCAATTTTCGTGCAAGAAAAACACATCTAATTATGGCTGTTTGCTTCCCACTTATACTCCTATTTTTCTCCATACAGCTCAATAAACATATTTTAGGGTCCAAACCAAGAGATACTCCAAATGTCTTATTTATTTTCTCCACAACTTCCCTCCATTATCTATTCAATTTGGGGCACTTCCACATCATGTGAATTAGATCTCCCTTTGTGTCCCTGCCTCTTGGATATCTAGCATTTATCTTCCACCCATACAGAAATAATTTGTGAGGTGTTTTATATGCTCTATGTAGTAACATCAGGTAGAACACTGAGTGTGATGGTGACAGAGTTGCATAAGGGGCCCATCTCCAAGATATACTTCCATTGTTCATTGGATATATCTCCCAGGTCTTCCTCCCAGCCCTCCTACAAGCTCCTCAATTCCGTTTATCACTCTGTCACAAATACCGTCATATATAAATGAGATTAAACCTCTAGATACGCATCTAGATCAGCATCAATTATCTTCCAAAGAAAATTTGCCTCACTAGGAAGACTAACTCAAATTAGGACTCGAAAGAATGCAATCATGTACCGAAAACATTATTTATTAGTGCCGTGTGCACAGTGAGGGCAGTGTGCAAAAAAAATACAAAATAGAATACAATTGTATACAGAACTTACAAATTTCCTTTACATTTTTCATGTGACAACACTGAAGAAGTTACACTTTGCTATAATGTAAAGTAGTGAGTGTACAGCTTGGCTGAAGGTACTGTAGAAGCTGATTATAGACTAATAAAGTCAACCAGCCGATATCATCTGCCTTTCACAATCATGCTATTATTTTATGTATAAAAAACATATGTTACAAAAATAATGAATGAACAAATGAATGACTGAATAGAATGAACTCAATAACTGACATATGTATAATCTATTTACATCTTCCATCCAGACTGTACCATCGATGAACATAACACAATTTATGTCCAAGAAGGATCAACACTTTCTCTAAGATGTTTTGCTGAAAGTTTTCCAGAAGCCTCAATAACATGGCTAATTCCTAGAAACCTGAACAACACATCTCCAACTGGGAAAATTGACCTTCATGACATGTCATGCAGGGATCACGGATTATATACTTGCAAAGCCACAAATGTACATGGAAATTCAAGTACCTCTTTAGTAGTAAAGGTGTTCTGTAAGTAAAAATAACTACTGCATTCAAAATACAAACTTTATTGGTGTTAGGTCCAATTTTTTGTATTTTTAAGTGGAACATTTTTTAAACCTTTTTTTTTCCATCTATCTATCTAACCGATATATACTGTATAGATGAAACACTATCTAGTGTGCTACTATTGTGAGAACAGGCAAAACATAGTTTGGATCATGGTTAAACCCTCACATATATTCAATGAAATGAGCGGCCTCAGATGATACACAGAGATTAAACAAATCTCCCTACATAAGTTTTACATGTAGAACTGCTGTCTTCAGCTTTATAAATTCTTTAGAAAGTGCACATTGTGTTATAGATTTTCTCTTCCTGTTCAGCACTGCGAGTGGATTATTGGCATACAGCCAAGACAGCTGATTGGAGGAACGGCACACCCCCCCCTCTCCGCATTGGTAAAGGAAGGAAGGAATGTGCAGAGCTCTGCTGTGAATCAAGCAGCTCTGCGTAATCTATTTATAGCAAGAACCCTCCCACGACACAAACTTCAGGCTGTTTTTATGTCCCGTGTCGGAGAACTTGTCAGAAGTTGTCAAGCTGATAACAGAGCTATGGGACAGAAGAAACACACGGGACTCAGTGCTTTGGAGAGAGATAAGAAAACACTACAGATATATGTGCACGGCTCAAATTTCATGAATTGGGTTTACATCCACTCTAACCGATTCCGGACCAGCCGGCGCAGTTATACTGCACCAGCGGTGATCAGATTAGCTTCAGAACCAATCAGTCTCCAGGCCTAGGTCAATGATTTCTGGCCTGGACTTGGTGATTGGTTCTGGCGAATGGGAGACTGTCCCCTGTCTGTAAGTGTAAACACAGGCAGGGGAAGTGATGTCATCTCCCTCTTTGGAATTCTGCATCCGCCCCAGGCAGCCTTAGATTAATGCCAGTAGCGCTAACACCCACGCACACACATATGTTTGATCTGATCAGATCTATACTAGCGTCCCCAGTAGTTTAGGGTTCCCAAAAATGCAGCGTTAGTGGGATCAGCACAGATACCTGCTAGCACCTGCGTTTAGCCCCTCTGCCCAGCCCAGCCCAGCCCACCCAAGTGCAGTATCAATTGATCACTGTCACTTACAAAACACATTGCAGTGTTTGCAGAGACAGGCCTGATCCCTGCAAACGCTAACACTTTTTTGGTAGCGTTTGAAGCAGTCACTGACAATCAGGTGCTCCACTAGTTGTACCAGTAAATTTAGAGGCCAAAATATCCAATCGAAGGTACACTAGTAAAGAGACCTACACGTTTCTGAACATGACAGATGAGAGTGAAGGGGAAGTCACCCATCTGTCAGATTCAGGCTCAGAATACGAACCGGTAAACAGCAACAGCACCCTGACAGATAGCTCTGACGATGTAGTGGTCCCTACCAAGGTCTGGCGTAACCGACCCTGTTCTTCTGCTGTTGTTGAGGTGTAAGAACCGCAGGGCTCTCGTATGGAGCAGAGAGCCAGTACTAGTGCCACTCATCCTTCTGGTGAATTGGCAAGCACCAGCAGCCTAGTACATTCTGGTCGTACATCCAGCACTGCAGTAACACTTGGTGACGTGGCGAGTCCCATAAGTGCAGTTCAAGCTGGTGTGATGGCTAGCACAAGTAGTGTCCCGCAGCTACCAAGAAGACAAACAAAGGCCCGTCAAGCCCATAGTGCCCTTCCCGCTGCATTTGCCAATCCAAATTGGGAGCCCACCACTTCTGCAGCGCCTGTACTTCCCCCATTTACTGGCCAACCCGGAATTCAGGTGGAAACAGTTGATTTTACATCACTTGCTTTTTATTTGCTGTTTTTCACGGAATATCTCTATGGATCTATTGTGGACCAAAGCAATTTGAATGCTGGTCAATTCATCGCCGCTAATCCCTAGTCGGCCCTTGCCAGAGATTAGAAACCTATTACGGTTTCCAAATTTAAGACCTTCCTGGGCCTATGCCTCCTCATGGGCATAACTAAAAAAAGTGAGTTGCAGTCGTATTGGTCCACTGACCCAATTCATCATATGCCCGTGTTCTCTGTTTGCATGACCAGGACACGATACGAGCAGATTTTGCGATTTATGCACTTCAACGACAATGCACTCTGTCGTTCTCGGGGTGACCCTGGATTTGATTTGCGCTACAAAATTCGGCCCCTCGTAAACCACAGTTTTCAGCCTTGTTTACTATCTATCAAGTTGTCTGCGTTGATGAGTCCCTGATTAAAATATCTGGCCGCTTGTCTATCAAACAGTATCTTTCCAGCAAGCGTGCCAAATAGGGGGTCCAGATGTATAAGCTCTGTGACAGGGCAACATGCTATACATATAGTTTTATGGTTTACAAGGGAAGAGATAGTCACTTAGAGCTGGAGAACTGCCCAGACTACATAGGGAGCGCTGGTACGATTGAGTGTGACATGGTGTCACCCTTTTTTGGAAAGGGGTACCACTTGTATGTGGACAATTATTACACAAGCGTGCCACTTTTTAGTCACCTTTTTGATTGTAGAATTGGAGCATGTGACACCGTGCCATCTAATCGCCGGGGCTTCACCCAACGGCTTGTAGAGTCCTGACTTGGGGGGAGAGAGCCTGCTTGAGGTAATAATTTGCTCGCAGCGAAGTGGAGGGATAATGGGAATATTTTGTTCTGTCCTCCATTCATGCTGATACGACAATCCAAATTCCAACGGCGACTGGTGTTGTGGAGAAACCCCTCTGTGTCCACGAATACAACATTAACATGGGAGGGGTTGACCTCAACGACCAGATGTTGGCGCCGTACTTAATTGCCCGTAAGGCTAGACGTTGGTACAAAAAAGTGTCTGTATATTTATTTCAATTAGCGAGCTGGCTGCATGAAAGGCATTTTTCGTATGTCCTCCCTGGTACCCCTGCCCAAAGAACACCCCAAAGAAGATGTTGCATCTGCAGAAAACGCGGATTTAGGCATGACACTCGCTTTTATTGTCCCTCCTGCCCTGACCAACCTGGTTTCTACATCGGAGAAGGGTTTCAAATGCTACCACACACTAGTGGAGTATTAGTGTAGGGTACAGCACTACACAGTACTCGGGCACACTTACACAGGATCTCGAAAGATGAGATGGCCCGTTACAGTTTACAGTTTATATATAAGTGCAACAACAAAAAAAACACAAAAACACACAAACACAAAAAAAAGGCAAATAGAGTTGTCGTTTTATTTTTCTTCTCTCTCTTATGTTTGCTCTCTATTGTCCGTTCTATTGTTCACTCTCTTTTCTATATCTATTGTTCTCTCTTAATTGTTACTGTATTTTAGAACTGTAATGTTTAATTCTTACTGTGTTTAATGTGCTTTGCAGGTATGGTATGTCTTACTGTTATACTTTGTTTTATTGTTAACCATTATTTACTTAGCAGGTATGCCATTCAGCTGCAGCACGGGTCAATTTATTCTGACAGCTACAGCATTTGCTCCCATGATATGTAAAGCCGTGACTCCAGCGCTGTAGGAGGTGATTTCACCACCACAGTTAAAAAAAGAGCATATATGCCGAAGCATAGGACAAGGATGGAGGGGCGATTTGCTCCTAACATTGGGGGCGGATTGCCCCCATGCTTCAGCATATTATTTTTAGGCACAGATTGCGATAAAAAATGAATTTTGTTTTATTGAGTTAATGTTTTATTGTTAGCATTGTTTGCTTTTCAGGTACGCCATTCAGCTGCAGCACTAATTTATTTATCTTGACAGCAACAGCGTTTGCTCTCGTGATACGTAAATCAGCGACTCCAGCGCTGTAGGAGGTGATTTCACCACCACAGTTAAAAAAAAAAAATGGTGCATGTATGCCCATCAATAGGAGTGGGTGGATGAAGGGCGGTATTCTAATGGTGGGCATACCCATCAATCAATCTCCTTTTGTCGTTTATCCCACAGGCTGCATGAAAAGAAGAACATATGCCCAACAAGGATCAGCAATGTACTGGTATGTTGCTGGTTTTTGAGTGGTTATAGCAGAATGATGCCTGCAAGTTTAGGTATCATCTTGGTATCATTCTTTTCAGCCAGCAGTCAGCTTTTATGTAAAAGCAATCCTAGGGGCTAATTAGCCTCTAGACTACTTTTACAAGCAGTGGGAGGAAACGTCCCGTCCCCCTCCCACCGTCTTCCATGGTTTTCTCTCCTGTCCCAACAGGAAACCTGAGAATGCAGCCGGTGGTTCCGCCAGCTGACCATAGAGCTGATCGGAGACCAGAATGGCTGCAATCATCTCTATGGCCTAAGAAACTGGAAGCTACGAGCATTTCATGACTTAGGTTTCGCCGGATATAAACAGCACCATTGGAAAATTGGGAAAGCATTTTATCACACCGATCTTGGTGTGGTCAGATGCTTTGAGGGCAGAGGAGAAATCTAGGGTCTAATAGACCCCAATCTTTTCAAAAAAGAGTACCTGTTACTATCTATTGCTATCATAGGGGACATTTACATTGACTGAGATAATAATAAGAATTAAAAAAAAAAGCACCCCTGTCCCCCCGTGCTCACGCGCAAAGGCGAACGCAAGCATCGGTCTCGTGTCGTATACGACACGCCGCCGCAATTCGGTGCCCTCCGCCGCTTACCGGAGCCATCGGTAGCGGCAGAGGCGATCGCATCTGTCTCCGTCCTGTGCCTGGAGACGAGTGAGGCTAAGATGCACCCACTCGTCTCCATGACACTGCTGGGCGGAAGCGACGTCAAAACGTCACTTCCGTCCACGCCTCTTAAAGGCACATTTTTTCAAATGTCATTTTTTAAATTGTAAATATGAGATCTGAGGTCATTTTGACCCCAGATCTCATATTTAAGAGGTCCTGTCATGCTTTTTTCTTTCTTTTTATTTTTTTTTAAACAGCATAAAAATAAATAAAATATTGTAAATTAAGTAATAAAAAAAAGATTTTTTAAAAAACCCCCGTCCCGACGAGCTCGCGCGCAGAAGCGAACGCATACGCGAGTAGCGCCCACATATGAAAACGGTGGTCAAACCACACATGTGAGGTATCGCCACGACCGGTAGAGCGAGAGCAATAATTCTAGCCCTAGATCTCCTCTGTACCGCAAAGTATGCAACCTGTAGAATTTTTTAAACGTCGCCTGTGGAGATTTTTGAGGGTAAAAGTTTGACGCCATTCCACGAGCGGGCACAATTTTCAAGCGTGACATGTTGGGTATCAATTTACTTGGCGTAACATTATATTTAAAAAAAAAATGGGCTAACTTTACTGTTTTATTTTTTTTATTCAAAAAAGTACATTTAAAAAAAAAAAGTGCTCTTTTAAGACCGCTGTGCAAAAAAAAGTATTGCAACGACTGCCATTTTATTCTCTAGGGTGTTAGAAGAAAAACCATATATAATGTTTGGGGGTTCTAAGTAATTTTCTAGCAAAAAAAACTGTTTTAAACTTGTAAACACCTAAAATCCAAAACGAGGCTGGTCCTTAAGTGGTTAAGCAAAAACTGCAGTCAAATTTTGAGATTGTTGTTGAATGCTGTCTATTTTTGTTTTTGTAGGTTCTAGGTGCATGGATAATCAAATAATAATTGGGATTCTAATTGGTAACATCTTTGTTTTGCTTTTACTTGGACTGGGAGTCTTCTGCTTCATCAAGAGACACATGGAGAAGAAAATACACAGTAAAATAAACTTTATTTTTCCTCTTATCGCTAATGTTTTTGTTCAACCCACCTAAAGAAATAGATATGCAGTGAAATAGATGTTGTACTAATGACTGTAAGAGCCTGAGGAGGGTAGTCAAGGGAGATCTCCTGGAACATATACAGATCTCCTGTTGAGAAATATACAGATTTATTTTCTCTTTCCCTTTTTTTTCTGATGGGGGGTATATTTATCTAGGGAGAAAAGGTTTTTTTGGGGGGAATACTACAATATAACTCACGACTCGGATAATTTTCTAAGGTCACAACACACACGTAGGTGGTGGATGGAAGGTGGTTGGAGGGGTGAAAGGAGGGGGCTTCATGTACACTGCTGCTGGTAAACTGACTTTTAGGAGTAGTTGGGTGTTTTTTTCAGCTGCCCCTGAACTCTCCTCTGTTATCTTATCAGTACATCTACACAGGGTAATTTAGACCCCAAGTACACGGGACGCTGCTAAACGTACGTTCAGAGGCAGTTGGGTGCTTTTTTCAACTGACCCTGAACTCATTCAATGTTATCCTATGTGACCATGTACACAGTCTCATTTATTGCCGTTTTTAGGCAGTTGCGTTTTAACAGAGTTTCTTTGAAAGCAAACAAATGGGTTCAGACACCGAAGATTTCCACATTTCAGACACCAAGCGCGACTAAACGGTACCGGCGTTTAAAAGCGTTTTCGTTTATAAGAGTTTTTAAAGGTACCCTATATTTTTTGACCTGAAAAGACTAAAATATGATGGAAAACGATGAAAAAAACATAAAAAAAATGTTTAAAATGTTTTAATTACTTGCGATGATTCACAGACCATAGGTAGCCCTTGATGGGATGCAATGCAATACACCAGTCCACTAGCATTGCTGTATCCAAATTTGAATTGGAATTTGACCATATGTTCAGATTTGACCAAGATGACCCCACCATTGAGCTTGACCCCCGACTTGATCAAACATAGTTTCATGAAATTGAAGTTTCAATAGATGGGTCCAATAGCGACAAACTCTGACTCTGGACCTTGCATGCAATTTTCTACGTCGTTCTAGCCTCATCAAGAGCAACGTCAGGAGCATTTCCTCACATATTAAACAATAGAAAGCAGCGCTAATCCCCCAAAATAAATAAATGCAGTGAATAATCAAAAGTTGGTGTAAAGTTAAAACACTCAATAAATCAATATGGTCAGAAAAGAACTAAAAAGTCCATCTTCTTATTCATCGGTGAAAAAATTGAAACGGCATAAGTCAAAAAGGTGACATAAAGTTCATAATGTGCATAGAGAATGACAGGATTGGTGGCCCACGGTACGAACTTCAACCTCCACCACACCACCAGTGCTAAGAAAAATGCTTGCTTACCAGATGGCAAGCAAAGGATGCTTGCGGCCTATACCCGGCCAGGGCCTTTATCCAATGTAGGGACACAAGAGATCACCAGAGGAACCGTCTAGGGGGTCAGCATAGAATCGCCAAACTTGTCAGCCAAAGACCGTGACCAGGTAGGATACCGTAATGTTCAGTTGTTCCCAGAATATAAAGGAATCACCATAGCGTAACATTGTAAAACATCATTTATTTAAAAGAACGAAAAGCCACTTACAATAAACGTAGCAAATAAAAGCAGTTCAGCCGGCCGGCTTGTACGGACACCTGTACCTTCGAACACAGCACACGAGACATCAGCTCCTCCCGTCGCGCGTTTCGTCATATAATGATGTCGTCTGGGGCACGGGCGACGCACTGACGTGCCGCGTATAAATAGGTAAACACAAGGAACCAAGCCTCGAAGTGAAACCTGATCTGGAAATCATCCGCGTTCCACCTCAAGATCTGGCGGAAGTTACTAGCGGCCATTTTAACTATTGAAAGTTGCTCTCAAATAGTGACCGGACAGAGTAACTAATTAAACAGGTATAAAAGTAAATATTTACAAATTGTATCTCCTATAATAGGAGGTGGAATAATCCACCTAAGGGTGGGCTTATAATGACATAACTCCATACTCAAAAAATTAATTTTATAAAAAACTAATATAAAAAAACAATTAATTTAAAGGCCATCAATATGAGGCAGAAATAAAGGACCAGAGAACCATATGAATCTAAAAGAAAGATAAGTAGCCAATAAGGCCATAAAGGAAAAACCTTTTAGGCCCAAAGGTTATATCATGGGAAAACTTAGCTGGCTCCAAACAACTATGGATGCACCCAACTATATTAAGTGGCATCATCACCAGCCATTCCCCCACATGGATATACCTGTCCATAAACATCACACCATCAAACTACAGTTGAGGTCAGGGATGATTTCCTTCAGCTCACAATGAGTTAGTTTCCAGAACAGGAAAAAATTAAACAACATATTCTTAAAATAATACATAATAATAATATCAGGTAAAAACCTCCAATATGCATAATCTCAAGAGTTGTCTATGAAAGCGTTAGTATCAATATCAATGTTGAGCCCATGGGGGGTATAACATTTAATTTTATGGATCCATAGCATCTCAAGTCTGGAGATACTCCTGACAAGAGAGCTACCCCTCCAGTGGGGGTGGTATTTATCTATCACTAGAAACATCGTATTCGAGGGATCTTTATTATGGGTGGTGAGATAATGTTTGGAAACCGAGTGTTTTGGGAATCCGTTCTTAATATTAGAGATATGCTCGTTTAATCTGACAGAAAGGGGTCGTCTAGTCCTGCCCACATACTGCAACCCACAGGGGCACTGAAGCAGGTAGATGACCCCCTCCGTTGAACATGTTATGAATGGCTCAATCTCATGTTCCCTCTGTGTAGTATGGGAAATAAACCTATGGGTACGTCTTGGTGTACCTCTATTAATGGAGCACGCTCTACACCTCCCACATTTAAAATAACCAGTGAGATTACCAAAAAAACTCAATCTAGTAGCGGGGGGATCAATAACATTAGGGGCCAGTCGGTCTTTAAGACATGATGCTCCTCTGAATACCACTTGAGGTCTAACAGGTAAAATAGACTTGAGAACAGGATCATTATTCAAAATATGCCAGTGTCTTTGTACCAAATTCCTAATTTGGTTATGTTGTACTGAATACGGTAGGTAGTGATAAATGGGACCAAAGCAGAATTTCGCTCCCGGGGCGGTCTGTCCCTTAATAAATCACTCCTATCCAAATTTACCACTTTATGAAGGGTAGAATTGAGGGTATCTAACGAATAGCCCTTTTGCAAAAATCTTTTAGTAAGAACATCAGCCTGTTCCAAAAACTCAGCAATATCAGAGCAATTACGCCTCAAACGTATATACTGGCTTTTAGGAACAGAACGAAGCCATGATTGATGGTGGCAGCTATCCATAGAAATATAAGAATTACGATCCGTGCTTTTAAAAAACGTAGAAGTGCAAAACTGATTCTGACGGATAGCTATATTAAGATCTAGGAAGCTAATGGTAGACTGACTGGCCTCAAAAGTCAGAACAATGCCTCTATCGTTCTTATTAAGGTCTCCCATAAATTAGTCCAAATCACTCCGGGTACCGTCCCAAAGGACTCATTATGGGATCCATTGCAAAAAAAAGCACAGAAATAGAGACAAATACAGATATACAGCTGCTCTCTCTGCTGCTGCTACCCACTCTGGTCAAAATGGCTGAAATAGTTAACTAACAGTGTTTTTTGAGCTTGGTGAGGGCCTTAATGAGGTTATCTTAATAAACTCTTCTAGATGCAAACGCGGCATGCAAGCGCAGGGTTACTAAACGCCGGTTTCAAGCTTTGTTCAGAGGAGTTTGCCCCAGCGTCCTGTGTACATGAAGCCTTATAGTAGTTTCCAGGCAGTTGAGTTTAGAAGCATTTTTTGGAAAGCAAAAAAATGCGTTCAGGACCGATGTTCAGAGGCATTCGAAACGCCAAATGCCTGTAACAGCTTGTAAAAGCGTATAAACGTAGTAACTAATGTTTAGCCACGTTTCGTTTACAAGCGTTTTTAACATTAAAATTTTTGACTATTTGAAAAAAAAAAAAAACCTCTAAATGCAGACGTGGCTAAACGCGGCTTGTAAACGTGGCAAAAACGGACGTTTTAAAGCGTCGGTTATTATCTGTCAAGTTAAATCATTCAGGAGAGGTTTTAAAATGTCCCATGTACATTAAAGTGGTTGTAAACCCTTTTAAAAATTTTCCAAAAAAAACCTGCAAGACCAAAAGGCATAATGAGCTTAGCTCATTATGAATTACTTACCTAAGATCGAAGCCTCCGCAGCGGCCCTCGTTCTCCGCTTCGGCGGCCGACATCTCCCCGGGGGGTTACTTCCCAGTATCGCGGCTCCGGCGCTGTGATTGTCCAGAGCCGCCGCTAACAGCACAGTACAAGTTTGCTTAAGTGCGCATGTGCCGATGAAGTCGGCACATGCAAATACAGGGATATCTCCTAAACCGTGCAGTGTAGCTACAGGTAGGATTTAAGCCTAAGGCCTAAGGGAAAGGTCGGTATATAGATTGTGTAGGTAGGATAGGCTGTGTAGGTAGGAAGGTCTAGTAAGTCTAAATAATACATTTCTTTTATTTTTTTTAAGTGCGCTCTCTTGGATAAGCATAGGTGAAACATCAAGTGTTTAAAAAGCAGGGGTTATCTTCTATCTTGTTCCTTTTTAGGGGGAATGAACAGTGTTGTTACAATAAAAGACTAGGGGTTTTTTTGGAACTACACTTTTTTGTTTGTGTGTTTGTTAGTGTCTTCCCTTTTGTGTCTTGTCTGAGTTTTTAATGTATTAAGTATGATGTACTGTATATTTAATGTTTCCTTTTATTTGTTAGTTTTATCGATTTTGTCTGGTTTGTATCAGAAATCAATAAAAAAGCATTTTTATTTTTTTTTTCATAAGGCGGCACAAAGCGGGTAATTTACAGAGGCCATCTAAAATATTTTTGCTATTTTCCAAACAGGCCAAAAATTAGTGGAAAATTTTCAGTGTGATTGTCAATCAGTGTTTTGCACAAAAATAAGTCAAAGCATTGATTTTTATATCAGACCCAATTTAAAGCCAACTCTTAATTTAGCATTTATATACATTGACTACTTATTTATAGAATGGGGTAGGTTTAGAACTTCTGTCGGGTTTTTATGACTTTCTTTCTTCAGGTTTTTTCTTAGTAAAAAAAAAAAAAACTAAGATTCTAACCCTTTAGCATTCTGTCAAAATTTAGGAAGTAAAAAATATTCACCTGTATTCACCTACAGCATTTATAGCTATATCTTGTATATAGCCTTACAAAGGTCTACTACAGAAAAAAAAAATTGAGGGTTTCAGAAACTTTTCTTTGGTATTTTAGGAACTGAAAGCAATGATTTTCAACTCCATGATGCAAAAGGAACTGAATCTGTATACCAGGTATGATTGCAGATGTATAGGTCCACTAAGAGCTAATATTTCAGCTATGGGTGTATGCTTGTGTATCATTTTATTCTCTTAATGCTCATTTCTCTTTAAAAGACAATGTATAGTCTTTATTTTCTATAAAAAAATAAAATAACTTTGATGATTTAACAAACAGATTGAATGGATATCACCAATTTATTCAATGAGTAATACACACCTATTGAGTTTTTTTTTTTAAAGCATAGATAATAAAAATGTAATAAAATTGCCCAAAAAACGGTTGTTCTTTAAATTCATTTTTTTTCCTTAAAGGATCTTAATAAACCCTCAGATTCCATCTATAACAGCATCCAAAGTGCAAAACAATGAGCCTCTACCAGGAGAGATGACTGGTCTACATTGGAAGAATTATTTTCTGTTGTACTCTGAAATACCAAGGCACAGCAATCTTAATCATTTTACAGACTAAAGATGGTTTCAGATTTTCCTAAAATATTATAGACTTTGTTTCTCTTTTTTCTATAGTAATGTTATTGTAAACTGTTATCACGCTGTACCTCCTCTATGCTTTAATATTGTAAACAAGTGAAATTGCAGCATCTTTATTTATCCTGCTGAAGAGATTTGACCCCAATTTCTGCTCTGAATACTGTATAGAACAGGAAGTAAGGGTAAAGTAAATCTCCCCCAAAATGAATGAAAATATTATCGTTGACTGTTGTCACCAGAACAGCTGTCCAGATTGGGAGATTATTCAATGTCTTATATGTTTCTACTAACAGCACCACATATAATGAATTTATTTGCATATACTTTAGCTTTTACACTATCTATATGTATTTTATAACAGTAAAAAACACAATTATAAATTAATCTGTAACGCTTTTTATTTTTATATACTTTCATGGTTACTATTATGACATAATACCTTTAAATAATTCACATGACTTTTTAACGGTTCTTAAAACTATTAATTAAAATTATGCCTGTTTGACATTTTAGGTTTTGGCTTGTGTTTGTTTAGATATTACGAGTGAATATTGGGAGTTTCATGTAGTAGATTTATTTACTAAAGGGTTAAAGGGTGTTCACTTCGAAAATAAGTTGACACCTCTAAAGGACCCTTCACTTCACAATACTGTATCATGAAATTGCGCATGGCTCGCACTGAAACTTTTCTGTTCCACCAGTTATTCCATTTTTTTTTTAAATCCATATATTTGGGATCAGTATCCCTTTCGCCCTATGAAGAATGACGCTCCAGTGATAAAGGCCAGAGAGAAGGTATTTCTCTATATGGGTTGATCCTTCAGTCCCCAACTAAACCTTACATGGTGGACTGGGACAGGGACCTTTCCACTGATTCTGATCTTGAAACCTGGCAAAATTGACAAAATCTTTCATATCGAAGAATATCTCCTTAATTGAAGCAAATATAAAAGTGCTCACCATGTGGTACCTTGTCCCAGCCCACCTAGCCAAAATGCATTGGAGCACATCACCATACTGTTTTTTAGCATACACCCTTAAGGTTGCTATGCTTCATATTTGGTGGGAGTGCCCCAAACTTTGGGGTTATTAGAATAGAGTTTACTTATCACTTAATGCACAGAGTTTTAGTTATAGATATCCCACAGCAACCTCAGTATGCTTTGCTAAATGAACTGATTCCTGCAGTAAACAAAGATTAGCCTCGTTCATGTTTCTTGAGGTTAAATGCACAATAGCTGGGGCATGGAAAACACGGTCTGTCTCCATGGCTCATAACAAGCATGAAATCACTTGGATTATGACCCATGAAATACTAGCCAGCAAGATACTTAACAAGGTTAATCAGTTTACCAAAACATGGACTACCTGGGCCACATACATGAGGATTCATTTGGATGGCAAATTTTAATTACCATATATACTCGAGTAGAAGTCGAGATTTTCATCCCTTTTTTTTTTAGGCTGAAAGTGCCCCCCTTGACTTATACTCGAGTCATCGCCATCTGCTGTCATGCAGACGGCAGCCATTCCACTGTTCAAAAGCCGCGCCTCCTCCTATGAGCCTATCACAGACATTCTCTCATCCTCGTCCATGGTATGAGGATGAGAGAATGTCCATGATAGGCTGACCCCTGACTGCTGGGAAATTGAGTGTTCTGCCTATCACAGACGAGGAGGAGACGCAGCTTTTGAACAGTGGAATGGTTGCCGAATGTTATTATGACAAGCTGATCAGTGGATGCAGAGCGGCACGTGGAGGCTGCAGATCGGCAAATGGGGGCATCCACTGGACACAGGTAGGCATGCAGCTGCAGATGGGCATTGTTGACCCTCTTTTCCACTTACAGTAGCTGCTGCATTTCTCACCCTCAGCTTATACTCGGGTCAATAAGTTTTCCCAGTTTTTTGTGGTGAATTAGGGGCCTCGGCTTATATTCGGAACGACCTATACTCAAGTATATATGGTAGTCTTATTTTATAGCAGGCCTCTAAGCTTGACCACTCACCTTGTGCTTCCTTTTCCTTATTTTTCTTCTTATTCCTCTTTTTTTATATGAGTTTTATTCTCCTGTTGTGATCCCAATCTGGGACTAAGAACCTTATGGGATCTGTTTATGCTGTGTGATGGAATACCTATATGATAGCAATAGCATGTACTTTGAACTACACCATGTCCGTACATGTTCTTGTTTTATGTAATGATTCCTGATCAAGAAATGGCCTTTTTTGATCTGAGATCGCTATATTTTATGCCTTCATTTCATGTATGGTTTTATTTCTCCTAATAAAAATTATTTGTGAGACAGCTAACCACTATGGTGTTATTGACATTGCTTCTGTTAGGCTAGAAGTAGTCGTGTTTTTTTTTTTGGACTTCAACTTACAGCAGTGTAGAACGTTTTACTATTTGACATTGATAGTTATGCTATCAGACTGTTATATATATTATAAGAAATATCAAGTAGAAATATATATGTTTAATGAAAAATTACAGCAAAAAATATACAGAGAAAAAAAAATTATAAAATATTGAACGAAATTAAATTGAAGTTGTGCTTATTCTGAATAACCAATCATGTTCAAGGGAAATAAAACAAAAAACAAAAAAAAACAGGGTTTTTTGTTTGCAGATTATTGGAAGACTGAAGTGAAGAAAGCTTCACCTTATATACTTAACTATGTGAACATTCACTTTGTTAAATGAACAGTCTGTTGAAAATGAACCCTATCTGTTTTTGTGTTGTAATTATTAACACATTGGAAATTTAGTTTGTCCTTCTACACCCATGCCACATTTTGTCTGCTGGGTATGTTACATGCCTTCATATTTGCAGAACCTACTGTACAGAGGGCTGCCATTTATCATACCACCCAGTACTGGCACCTGCCATAGCCTTGGAATGTCTGGCCCAGTGCCAACCAGGAAAAAAGGATTTTGAAAGGGCAAAAGAATCTAGATGCAGATTAAAAAATAAAAGCTCCCTTTAAACCAGAGAAGAGGTGGTCTATCAACCAACCAGTTTTTTGTTATAAATGGGCAAAGTACATTTTAGTGTCAGACATCCAACCAAAGCAGACAGACAAGGTTCAACAATATTGTATTATGCTAATCCCCACTTGAAATTCAATCCTTGAGTCTCTTGTAATTCTGAAGGTTTATACAAAATATATATATTGGTATATTTTTTTACTCCATAAGAATTTATTGAACATAAACAAAAAAACATTTACAATAGTCAAGCAACATACACATCACATCATAGCTGAGAAACAGTACACAAAAATAAGTAAACATAAAAGAATACATCAGATTTTGGTTTAAGCAGATGAGAACAATAATCAAAGAATATCCTACCCATTATTCACATTTCAAGAATAAGCATCAGTAAGGACTAAATTTGATATAGACGGTTCAATTCTTGGCTGGTTCGGTAGAAGTCGACTGAGATTTGAACGATGTATGGGCACTCTGAATCTACTGGGTACAACCAGCCTGCCCGATTTTACATGCAATTATTGCTAGCGGCTATTATAGCTTGACAGCTCTGGGATGAGCATGGTGAGTGCTGCCACATTGAAGGGACTGAAACCAACATCCATCCATTTTTGGTCTCCCCTTCCAGATACGCACCAGGGAAAAAATGTGTAAATTGTCACCTCTGGGTCGCTGTGTCACTTTCCTCAGCCAGTATGGCTAGGGAAGATTTTAATGGAGCGCAATCTGCACTGCATTTGATTTAATGGAAGACAGGTGAGACATCAGGGGTCTATGTGAGACCTGATGTATCATTCTTGAGAACCTGTCACAAAAATGCATCACATAGACTTTTTTTTTCCTCCTATGTGATTAAAAAAGTTTAGAAAACAAAAACTTAGAAACGTATAAAAAATTATAGTTGCACCCAAGCACTTAAAATCCCCTCCCCAAAAAGTTTTGAGGCTGCCACCCCCACATATATGCACATACATACATAAATGCACGTCAGGGGTGCATTTGCACAAAATGTTGATTGCGCTACACAAGTTTTATTTGTTTTTGTGGGTTTTTTACTTAAGAACAATAGCCCCCATGACAAACAAAGTAAATAATACTGATTGAGGACAAAGACAGCTACAAAAACCAAACCAAATGTTTGTAATCCTTTTTCACTCTATCCAAAACTAGAAAAAATGTTTTTTTTTATATACTTTATTTTTTTCCTGAAATATTTTTGGTAAAGAGGAAAATCAATCTGACACAAAAAAAGAACAAAAAACAAAAACAGACAGACATTGTGTGTAAAAGCATGCAGGAAATTTCAGAGAGATAATTCTTAAAATCAGACAGGATTAAAACATTTCAGGACATACTTATTATGAAGTAAATAAAAAACATGCACCTATGATAGTCATCTGTGATACAGATTTATTGCTTTAAAAACATCTCATATGTGAAAGTATACCGAACACACTAAGTAGAAATAGCAAAAAAAAAGGAGAACTTAATGCTATAAAATGAGAAAAAAAAAAACAGTCTCTAGAAAAAGTTTGAGAGTAAAGGTGCAAAAAACCAGCTAGCCAGTCTGAGGTATACACAGGACACGCATTCTCAATATTTTCTAGGACCAGTACCAAGACCATTACTAAGACTACGACTATATTGACACAGTTAAAGGCAAAGTACAGATCAGACTCCAGGTAAGTCTATACTTTTAACAATTTTTAGTAGTGAGAAAGGTGGTAAGATGGAAAAAATAACTTACAGTTTGGCCAGCCCTTAATTGTCTTGTTGGGTGGCTACAGAGGAATGGGGGGGCGGTGGAAACTCTGTGGAGTTTTGCTAGAAAATCATTTTTTTTGGAACATTCATTCAATTATCTAAGAGTTAAAGGGGGTGGTTCAACAATTGGTTTCAACAACCGCAAGCAAAAAAATCAAGAGACAAGAATGGAAAACTTTTGTGGCATCTAATGGGAACTAAAAAAAAATTCTAACATTTGAATTATCTTCCTGCCGAGAAATATTATAACTAGTCTTAAGCACATGCACTTGCCATAGTTAATGCAGAAGTAGACTGTTTGTTCTATGAAAATCAAGACATTAATATGGTACTTGGATGAAAAGTTATTCAAAATAAGTCAAGTCCTTGAAAGCACCATTGAATGGTCAGACAAATGATTTTTATACTTTCTCATCTGAATGTGCAAACAAAATTCTACAGGTGTAAGGCCAGCATTAGAATGAGACTTCCCTGGTGAGAACAAGAAGCAAATTGCCAGGATTACAATTTCTGCAACAGACCACACACCATAAACAATAAGGAATCTTGGAAGAGAATGTTTTCCTTTGATATGACTGTTGTATGCATTCTTCAGGACTGGCATATATGTTCTTGCTATCGAATAGGTCAATGCAGGTTCAAATAACTCTACATCAGGGATGTCCAACTTTTTGACCTTCCTGGGCCACATTAGAAGAAGAGAAATTGTCTTGGGCATCACATAAAATACACTAATAATAAGGATAGCCAATGAGCAGAAAAAGTCAGGCAGATCACAAGTTAATCATCACTGATATAATGTATCCGACTAAAAAAAAAAAAAAAAGTATATTTTATATATATATATATATATATATATATATATATATATATATATATATATATATATATATATATATATATATATATATACACACACATATACAGTTAAAGAGGGCAATATAAAACTAATACAATATCTGACACCGTTTTTGATAAACGAATGCATCGATATCTGGTTGGATTTATGGAGTAGCAATTCTTATTGAATTTCCAAGGTGCTCTTCAGACATTTTGGTTCTTATTTTGCTCTTCAAGTGCTTTAACTATTATAATAGTTGCTTACAAATATAGGTATATGAGAGGCTCAAGCGCTGACGTGGTTAAAATTAATATAATGGAAACCAAATGGTTAATAAGAGATATAATATAGCTGCAACTAAATAATTGCTGGATCAATAAATAGTAAAGTGGTCAGTTGCGCTTATATTAACCTCATATTCCCTTTTAAAATAGTGAATGGTAAAAATATATACTTCTACAAATACCTCCAAATAATCTGTATCTACCAATTCATACAAAATAAATATAATATAATTCAATCTAATCCACCATTAAACAAATACTGTGCTCCTAAAAAATGCATAGGTGATAAAACTCACTAAAACGTGTGTATGCTCTAAAATATATCTGTTGCTTATAATAAAATTATATTTGGTTCAATACATAGCTTGCTACTATGAAACTTCCCAAAAATAAATAAATAAATGCAAAATGTGCAGAAAGTATACACAATTATCTTCCTTTTTCTAAATAATTCTTCATGTGAAGTGTAGGCAATTCATCAAGTGTTAATAGAACTGCTCACTGTTAATTATATTGTGACATTGTTGAAACAAAAATAAAAATAGTGTCAAACAAGTGTGTTACTTTTACTTCTTTCACTTCTTCTTTACTAATAATTGCTCCTCCACTCAGATTCCGGACATGTAAAAAGAGAAATTATATATCCATTACGCAGAGATTAAACATAAATTGGATACTATCTATCAGATAGAGTTATTCCACTCACATACTCTCCTAGAAGGGATCGCTTGTATTGATCAGCTGCAAACCGGAGCTGAGCATCAAGGTGCTTCATTCACCGCTGCTGCTATCTCACACACTGCAGATGCTGGGGACTTCACAGGCTCCTCCTACATGTTACGTCACTGCCGCGTGACTTTTTCAAATATAGGTGCTGCCAAAAACTGATGAAATGAATAAAGCGGGACTGTGAAAAGTAGGATGTTTTTCTTTGGAAAGATAAAAAAACTTTTAAAAGTCCAGTAAAGAGACACTGTAAAATTGTTCTTTGGCTACATGTGCTCCCTAAGTTTAAATGCATTTTTGCAAAAAAAATTTAAACCTTTTTAGATAAGTCTACCATTTCATTTTGGGCAACATTCATAGTCGTCTTGGGCTGCATGCAACCTGTGGACCACAGGTTGGTCACCCCTGGTCTACAACTTTTCCCTTATTACTATATTTGCAATAGGGTGCTTTCGATTTTATTTTTATTTCATACAATTTTTTACACTTTTTTTGGATTAACTTTATTGCCATCACAAGGGATGAACAACATCCCTTGTGACAGTATGGGCCGTGACAGGTCCTATTTATGGAGCGATCTGGGGCCTATGAGACCCCAAATCTCTCCTCTAGCCTCCCATGCAGCCGATTAGCCAAAGATTGGTCTGATCGGCTGCTTTCCTGGCCGCTAGCGGCCAGGTAAACATAGAGGTGGAACCAAAAGCAAGGAAAATACTTGTCACTCCTGGTTTCCAGGGTTACAGAGAAAGAGGAATGATGTCAGTTCCTCTCTCTGTTCAGTGCAGCAATTGTTGTCGCCCACATCGCTCCCGGGATCTGCGATGGGAAGGTAGAGTCCGGAAAAAGTGTTGCTTTTGGGAGGGGGGTACCCCCTTCTGGCACCCACAGAAGTGATAGCGAGGCTAATTAGCCAATCAAATTATTTCTGAAAAGATTCATACCGGGATGATGCCTGTAGGCGCAGGCATCATCCCAGTATAACTACAGAAAGCCGAGCACGTCCTACAGGCGGCAAGTGGGTAAATTGATTATCCCTGCAAGCTCTTTTTATTTTGTAAACACCGGCTTGGGGAGCCTGTCTGTATGATGAGGCCACAATGTAGTGCACTTTGAACAAGATTAGAGATTTTTTGCTAGAAAATTACTCAGAACCCTTAAACATTATATATATTTTTTATCAGAGACCCTAGGGAATAAAACGTCAGTTGTTGCAATTTTTTATGTCACACGGTATTTGCACAGCAATTTTGTTTTAAACGCAATTTTTTTGGAAATGATACATTAAAGTTAGCCCAATTTTTTTTTTCTATAATGTGAAAGTTGAGGTTACGCAAAGTAAATATATACCAAACGTATCACGCTTTAAAACTGCGCACGCCCATGGAATGGCGCCAAACTTTGGTATTTAAAAATGTCCATAGGTGAAGCTTTAATTTTTTTTGTACAGGCTACTGGTTTAGAGTTAGAGGAGTTCTTGTGCTAGAATTATTGCTCTCGCTCGAACATTTGCGGCGATATCTCACATGTGCAGTTTAACACCAGTTACATATGCGCGCTTGACCTACCTATGTGTTCGCTTCTGAGTGCGAGCACGAGGGGATGGGAGCGCTTTCATTATTTTTTTTTTTATTTTTTTTTTTTTACACTATACCTTCAAAACTGTTTTTGTTCACTTTTATTCCCATTACATGGAATGTTAATATCCCTTGTAATAGGAATAGGGCTTTTCTGGAGAGATATGGGGTCTATAAGTCCCCACATCTCTCTATGCTGGAAAAAAAACACAATCTCAGGCTCCCCAGCAAAAAAACAGACAGTGCTTACATCTGCCGGCACCAGAAGTGACATCATGACGTTGCTTCCGGCCTCCGAGGGTCATAGAGATGGCCAGGGACCATCCAGGTAAGCAAGGAGAAGCACTGATTTTTTTTTTTTTTTTACACCTGACCATTCCCTGCAAAGTAAAAACAATCTGGATGCCTGTAACTGCAGGCATCATTCAGATATCTCCACTTCAATCTAAGAATGTCATACGATGTCCACCATAGCTTAAGTGGTTAAACCAAATAAAAACAAACTACCCACCACAATCTAGTTTAAAAAAAAAATACATAGTAAAGGAAAGATTGGAAGACATTGCTTAGATTTAAAAATCAGGTCAACATTTATTTAGCTATGTACAATGATTTTTATTCTATATTTCAAACAATGGTAGAGAACAGTCTTTGAAGTGATCATAAAGGGGCTTCTGCATGATGCTCATCACAGAACAAAATTGCAAAGGAAATCAGAAGAATTGATGACGTCTTCGGATAGAATGAAGTCCACCTCAACCTTCCCGATACACCAACACTGCTAGTCCAGTTGAGCAGACTCGTTGAAACAAACAGCAGCTAAAAACGAGAAAAATAGGGTTAGAGATGAGACATTTGTAAACATAGTCCTTAGTGTATTTTATACTTCTGCAGCCAAAACTACTTTCTAACATAGCATAAATTTACAAAAAAAAAAATGAAAAAAGACAAAAACCCAACTAGACAACATAAATGAGATGAAAGTTTTCATGGTACAGTTTACTAGTTTTTAAAATCAGATGCACGCTCAAAGATTAACTGGTACAAGTTAGGTTCTTTTCACACGGGTTTTGCAATCAGGTTAGCCTGTCCATTTTTCATACAGATCTGTCGAAAGCTCCATTTAACGTGGATGTAAACCCAATGTCACCCTTTCTAAACTACTGCCATAGGGGTTATCTATAAGGATATACACGCCTCCTGCATGTATCTTTACCTGTCAAATGTCTCCCCTCTGTCTGTTCTGAGACCCGAAAAACTGCATATTCTGTGGGCGGGTCTGTTGTCTGGAGCTCGGTGGGTGGAGTCGTGATGTCAGTAGACTCCTCCCCCACCTCTACACTCCCCTTGTCAATATGCATTTTCTCCTGTGTATTTCTTACACTGAACTTCTGCTATGATCTCTAACATCCAGTGAAAAGACAGGAAAGTAACCACATGACTCCAGCATGCCAAATCATGCTGAGGTGTGGAACAGCCAATCCTTGCAGAGCTGCTGAAGAAAGGAGTGGGGGTGGGAATTAAAAAATAATGCCTGTCTTAGGCTAGTGTACGAGATATGTAAATCACCTGTCACTCACAGCAAGGGGGAGGATTTGACAAAGTTTTTCTCTGTTTGTCAAGTTTTATCTCACTGAACAATAAAAGAGGATTGCTCAAAACTGGATTAACTCTTTGTGGCAAGACTGGGCTCAAATGATAAGAAATCTTATACTCTATATTATGACATCAAAAAAAAAAAAAATTTAGGGTTTACATGCACTTTATGTCTCTCATAGAGGTATGGAGGAATGAAAGGACATATCATAGTGTAGTATGTCATTGATGGCATAGGGTGGAGTCGTAACACAACATTGTTGCACACTGGGACGTGGTGGCCATTTTGATGGTTAGAAACATTTGGTTTCTCTTTGTATTGATGCCTGTTTGAAACGTTTATCAAGTAAGTGCAAAACTTTTTAAACAGGCATCAATACAAAGAGAAACCAATTGTTTCTAACCATCAAAATGGCCTCATTCGCAATGCATTCTAAACTGCTGCAAGTTGGGCATATAAAATGAGCAGCGGGGGGGGGGGGGGGGGATTAATGGCATCGTATACAAACAATGCTACAGTGGGCTTGAATGTTTATATGAAATGCAAATGATGTGTCGCGCAAAGACCGGCTCCAGTAGAGCAGCCAATTACTATCCGCATTGCCTATGAACTCTGCTCTGCTGGGACCACAAAGAGCATATGCACAAGGGGAAATCACTGGCAATGCGTTCTACACTGCTCCCAGGTGGGCATATAAAATGAGCAGCAAATGGGTAGTTATCATTGTATATAATGCTACAGTGGGCTTTGGGAGGGGGTCCAATCAAATGCTGTTCTAGCAAATGGGCAGCAAGGAATCTATGTGCTTTGTGTCTGAACTATGGTCTAAATAGCAATTCAGCCAGCTACTGGATACACTGTACTTGGACATGAATGAATAGTTTTCATTGAAAAACTTTCATATTTTTTAAATTAGGGAAGTTTAAACACATTTGTGTGGGAATGGCATGTGTCATACCTTTTCCCCTTAGGGGAGAAGGCATCCTGACCCTGTGCCTCAAGTTTTTTTTTCCCCACTTCAGCAAACACTGTCAAGAGACCTATTCAACTTTATGTTCAATTACGGTCTCCTTCTCAGTTTAACATCATTGTGGTATTTTCACAGAAGTTTTTTTTTTTTTTTCATTTCTTCTATTATCAAAATGTTTCAAAATTTATATTAAAATCTTATTTGGTATTGTTATTTTTATATATCTGTCTTCCCAAAATTATAGTCTTCCACTTTCCATATTCACCCATCCTCCCACCTACTTATCTTCCTTTCACCCCCGTCCCCCCACGCCCCTCCCTTTTGGTCTGCTCTAGGCCCTTTTTCTTTTTTCTAGGCCTGCTCAAACCCTGCTGCCCTCTGTCATTTTTTTCTCAGATTATTATTTCTCAGATTATTATTTCTCAGATTATTATTTCTCAGAGGTTTCAAAACCTCAGTGCCTCAAGTCTGACCCAAGAATAGGGCATGTTGATTTTGGCCTTGTCAAAGAGTTTGTTGACTGTAGTATGATGCTCTCATACTCTAACCAAGAAAAACTAAGAACCATTCCAAGATCAACACTCTGTATTCCCAGGAAGAAAGGGTGTACAGTTGGAAGAAGCTCTGCCATTCCCATCATAAGCCATAATCAAACATCTAGACTACCTGCCAGGGTGCACTGGGAGCAGTTGGAAAAGAGACTGAATCAGATCCAGCCCTGGCCTTCTCGGGGGAGTGAGCACTCCTCCCCCAGTCCAGCAAGGACTGAGATTGACCCAGTCTCTCCACCTTCTACTTCAGAACAGCCTAGCAACCAGTCTAGATGCCCAGTTACAGCTTACAATTGAAATGTAAGATGGTCTTGCAACAGTCGCCCTTTACTTCCAGACAGCGGGGCTTTCTGTAGACTTTCCCAAGAGGAATCGGAGTGAAATCCCTTCTCAGCCATTCATCCCTGCAGAAATTAACTCCTTGAAACCTGTGTCCTGTGGGGTAAGCACAAAATGTGGGTTGTTGAGCCTGAGACTCGGATCCATCAAAGCTTATGGGGACCACACTAACCCACAACCAAGGAGGTCATTTACTGCTAGAGTCTTCAGACTGAACCTGAACATCCCTCTAATCCTGGAACTTAAGTTATGATAAAAGTTCATAACTCAGGCAGTTGATTGAGATATATACACTTTCTCATTCCTAACTCAGTCTAGCAATATTTTTGGGTCCACAAAACAGAGTAGCTAAACCCAAGCAATGAGTTATAATTAAAGCTCATAACTCAGGTAGTTGATTGAGCGATAGACTTTCTCCTTCCTAACTCGGTCTAGCAATATTTTTTGGGTCCACAACATTGAGTGGCTAAACCCAAGCAATGAGTTATGATAAAAGCTCATAACTCTGGCGATGCTTTTATTGCAAGTTAGACACATTTTGTACCATCCTTAATGAGTTTTATGTAGGTACCGCACCATCTGCTAATGCTGCAGGAGCAGAAAAGGGATTCCATCTTGCTTGGAGTGTGCCTGGCTTCCCCATCTTGCTTGGAGAGATCATGGCTCATCAACTAGTCATGAAAAAAGAGAAACTTTACAATGGCATCATGCCTACTTATCCAGGGACAATGAAATCTGAGGTTTGGGTTAAAAATACAGAAAACACATCTAAACCATGGCATGATATGAAAATATTTTACTGTTAACCTCCTAAAATGCTTGCTGCATGCTAGTTATGGTTAAACCTAGCTTCAATATCTCCAGGTCACTTACCCCTGAGTCACTAAAAGCTGGCCATGCACGTGCCAGTGTTTTCAATAAAAAAAAAAAAAAAAACACAACTGACTGGATTCCTCCACACACTCAATGTGGGTGCTGGAATCCTCCCCACTGTATCCTTGTATTCTGACAGCAGGGAGACTTCCCTGCTGTCAAAATATACAGATCATCTCTCCAGCCCACGGCACTGCCCAATTGGGAATATACTGACTTCTGTTCAACCACATTGGCCATACATGGATCTAAAATTCAACTTTAGTTACTCTAATACCGTGTACACACGTCTGGACTTTTCAACCAAACTTGTCTGACGGAACAAATCCGTCGGACAATTCAACCGTGTGTGGGCCCTTTTCTGTCAAAAATGTGAAGGACTTTAGATTTATAACATGTTTCAAATCTTTCCGACGGACTCGAGTCCGGTCGAAAAATCCGTTTATCTGTATGCTAGTCCGACGGACGAAAACCAACGCTAGGGCAGCTATTGGCTACTGGCTATCAACTTCCTTATTTTAGTCCCGTCGTACCTCATCACGTTCGAATCTGTCAGACTTTGGTGTGATTGTGTGTAGACAAGTCCGATTCGATGGAAGTCCGTCGAAAAGTCCGATGTGATTCAGTCCATCGAAAGTCCGGTCGTGTGTACACGGCATAAGGCTGGCCATACATGGAAGTTTTTTGGAAGTGGGCTGATCAAAAAAACAAAACGAACTGAACCGGTTGCCCCATTCACAAAAGTGGAGTCAATAAAGACATCCTTCCAGCTTAGTTATTGTATTCTGACAAAGGGGAGATGACTCCACTGTCAAGATTACACTAATCAGCACTGACTGAAAGTAAAACCTTCCAACAAGCCAGTTCGAGAGAAGTCGATTAGGAGCGAAGTTTCAGGAATGTAAACAGCCATAGATGGATTGAAAATTTGGCTGGTCCTTGCTGAACCGGTCGAATTTTGTTCGATCTATGGCCAGTTACAGTGTTAAAGAATATCAGCATGACTGAGGTCTCCAGAAGAAGAAACCCGTGAAGAAAGCCTCCATATTTTTCTCGGTTTAAGCCTAATCAAAAAAGGAAGATCTGTTGATACATGAAATTATAGCCAACCAAAAAAAACATACATTGCTTTATTTGCAATAAAACATTAACTAATAGACCGTAACTTGGCACCATGAACTACTCACCACTACTTAGGAGTATTATCAGAACATTTTTCCGTGACCTTAGCCTGCAAAAAACAAAAAGGACTCTAGCTAGCTATCCTACTATAGTTCAAAAAAAAATGTCAACGCATAGTGGTACTGAAGACATTAATAGGTACAAATGTTCCTCACCCCTACTGGAATAATATACAGAAAGATGGCCAAAGAAGGTTAAATCAGTTAATAGCCTATTTGCAGTCCATGCCTGGGTTACATCCTTGTGCACTGTTCTCATTGGGTGTATCTACCCTACCAGCCCATATATGCTGTGCACATCATATAACAGACCAAAATTGTACCATCACTATAAGCCCAATACCAAGGAGCCCCTAGTGTTACAGAAAAGGGAAGAACCTAAAATGTACACAGGAACAAGCCAGGAGGTAAAAACACCTCAAGATTACCTGACTTGCAGCAACCTGTCCTACCCAGGCCACAGAGGTCTATTGTAGCTCCTATGTGACCAGGACAGTTTTAAGAAACTGATTTAATTAGTACAAAGGTCTTAGCAGAAACAAGGTTTTCAATAGTTCATCATGTACAGAGCACAAATGAACAGACGTGAGACGGTTCGAAAGGATTAATAATCCTTGCATTTCCTGTAAAAGTCTTGAGGAATGTGCTTTAAAATATCCTTATACCAAGATATGATACTTGAACTTAATACACATGATATAAAAAAAATATATGTTTCACTTAAATGTGCCACAGCATTTATAGACTAAATTTGATACATACCTCTAATTTCTCAGCAGTTGACTCTTGAGCAGCCCATCATTGCCATAGTTCAGTCTTGATGGTCATCTTGCCATCTACAAAATAAATATAGGCATTGGGATCCCATAAAAACATAAGGAGGTAAAACTGAAGAATATGCGTTGGGTGTAATGAACAATGGATATTGAAAATTTAAGGTAGCCATTCAAAGTATTGAAGTTCTAATGTACTGCTCAGATGGAGAGTTTATGTAGAATATAAAATAAGGGTAGCTACATCCTAAATTGACATATCTAAAGACAATGAATATAAATGGGGGAACAGGATTTTCTCTGTACTGTCATGAGACATTACAACAAGAATTTAAAGTTAGCAATTTTTTATTGTGTACATATATTTTTTTTAAAAAGTATATAAAGATCAAGTAAACATACAAGGTATAAACCCATTTTTTTTTTTATCCCTCTTGATGGTCACTACACCCCCAGGGTAGGAAACCCTTCTACCTTGGAAATTACTCCAGAGCAGATTAATAAGTGTAGGCCATTAAACTCAACATGTTTCACGGCTGCCCGCATCTTCAGGAGAAAAGTGAAGGGAAACAGGACACAAGAGTACATAAAGTCATAGTATTGAAGGTAATAAGAACAGTATAGTGTCCTCAACAGCAGATTACTACTACAAAAAAGGTACAGGAACTTCTTACCCCAAGATCAGGCTGGGTCCGCCGGCAGCTATAATGGAGGCACCAAAGCCAAAGTGGACTGGGCAAGCAAGGGAGCAAAAACTAAATGGCGACTGGGATAGCTCTAATATATAAATATATATAGATAGATAGATAGATAGATATATATCTATATATAGATATATATATATAGATATATATATATCTATATCTATATCTATATCTATATCTATAGAGAGAGAGAGAGAGAGAGAGAGAGAGAGAGAGAGAGAGAGAGAGAGAGAGAGAGAGAGAGAGAGAGAGAGAGAGAGAGAGAGTTCAGTTTACTTAGGAGTCTAATAATGTTAAAGCTATAGTCTTGGATTTTATCAGACATAGGGTACATACCGCAGTAGCACTGATAAAAGCTAGGATTTTACAGGAAGTTGGAATATGGTGGAACTTTGAAAATGTAATGTAATCCACATTTAGGGGATCAAGTCCCAATGCGGGGCTCTCATTTGTTTTTGCTCCCCTGGCAACTTTGGCGCCTCCATGGTAGCTGCCGGCGGACCCAGCCTGATCTTGGGTAAAGCAGTTCCTGTACCTTTTTTGTTCTATACTGTTCTTGTTACCTTTGATACTATGACCTTGTTATGTACTCTATTATAGTGTCCAGGAGAAAAGTAGAGGGAGCAGGACACTATAATAGGAGTACATAAAGTAGTGTCCTCCTCAACAGCAGATTATTACACAAAAAAAAAATAAATTAAAAAAAAAGGTACAAAAACTGCTTACCCCCAAGATCAGGCTAGGTCTGCTGGCAGCCATCATGGAGGCACCAAAGCCAAAGTTGCCAGGCGAGCAAGGAAGCAAAAACATATGAGAGACCCCCATTTGGAATTATTCCCCTGAACATGGATTACATTACCTTTTCAAGATTCCACCATATTCCAACCGCAGGTAAAATCTTTGCTTTTATATCAGTGCTACTGCCGTATGTACCCTACATCTGGTAAAATCCAAGACTATAGCTTTAACATTATGTTAGACTATGTAAGTCCTATGTAAGTCCTATGTAAACTGAATATATATATATATATATATACACATACATACACACACAAAAACACACATACACTGTAGATATCCCAGTCGCCATTTTGTTTTTGGTCCCTTGCTCGCTCGGCCACTTTGGCTTTGGTGCCTCCATGATGGCTGCCGACTGATCCAGCCTGATCTTGGGGTAAGGCATTCCTGTACCTTTTTTGTTGTAGTAATCTGCTGTTGAGGACACTATGCTGTTTTTGTTGCCTTCAATACTATGACTTTATGTACTCTTGTAGTGTCCTGCTTCCATTCACTTTTCTCCTGAAGAAGCAGGCGACTGTGAAACATGTCGAGTTCAATGGCTTATACTTACTGATCTCCTCTGGAGTGATTTCCCAGGTAGAAGGGTTACCTACCCTGGGGGTGTAGTGACAATCAAGAGGGATAAAAAACAGGTCTACACCTTGTATGTTTATATGATCTTGTTCTATAGTATCCCCCATGCATCAGAGTGTGGCAGAGTGCCCCCTTACACATACACTATATTGGGACACCTGCCTTTACACGCACATGAACTTTAATGGCATCCCAGTCTTAGTCGATAGGGTTTAATATTGAGTTGGCCCACCCTTTGCAGCTATAACAGCTTCAACTCTTCTGGGAAGGCTGTCCACAAGGTTTAGGAGTGTGTCTATGGGAATGTTTGACCATTCTTCCAGAAGTGCATTTGTGAGGTCAGGCACTGATGTTGGACGAGAAGACCTGTCTCACGGTCTGCGCTCTAATTCACCCCAAAGGTGTTCTATCGGGTTGAGGTCAGGAATCTGTGCAGGCCAGACAAGTTCCTCCACCCCAAACTCGCTCATCCGTGTCTTTATGGACCTTTGCTTTGTGCACTGGTCCAAATCATTTGGTGGAGGGGGGATTATGGTGTCAGGTTGTTTTTCAGGGGTTGGGCTTGGCCCCTTAGTTCCAGTGAAGGGAACACTTAAGGTGTCAGCATACCAAGACATTTTAGACAATTTCATGCTCCCAACTTTGTGAGAACAGTTTGGGGATGGCCCCTTCCTGTTCCAACATGACTGCACACCAGTGTACAAAGCAAAGTCCATAAAGACATGGATGAGCGAGTTTGGGGTGGAGGAACTTGACTGGCCTGTACAGAGACCTGACCTCAGCCCGATAGAACACCTTTAGGATAAATTAGAGCAGAGACTCAGAGCCAGGCCTTCTCATCCACATCAGTGCCTGACTTCACAAATGCTCTTCCTGAAACAATGGTCAAACATTCCCAAAGACACATGCCAAAACCTTGTGGACAGCCTTCCCAGAAGAGTTGAAGCTGTTGTAACTGCAAAAGGGTGGGCCAACTCAATAGTGAATCCTACGGACTAAGACATTACATTTCATGTGTGTGTAAAGGCAGGTGTCTCAATATGTTTGGTAATATAGTGTAGGTTTTTTTATTTTTAAAACAAAAAGCAGTAGGCTCCATTCACACATGGGTGTTTGCCATCGGTGATTCAGCCGGCAAATCCAAAATGCTGTGCAAAAAATGACAAATCGCACAACGCTTGTTCAGGTGCCATTCATTTCAGTGACGCCTAAACGTGGGTGTAATTTTGCCTCAATAAATCAGGCTGCAATAGCGGAAAACCGCAATGCTCGAAGCCGACGCCCAAAAAGAAGTTCCTGATACGTTTTGAGGGACAAGCTTCATGCGTTGCAATTTTACCATAATCACATGGCAAAAATCACAAGCACGTTTAGGTGACATTGAAATTAAATGGCACCCAAATAAGCGATGTGCGATTTTTCATTTTTGCACAGCGTTTTGGTATCATAATTCTGCCCGAAAAACGCTCAGGTGTGACTGGAGTCCAAGTCCAAGTCAACATAAAACGTTCTAGAAAAATTGAGCAAGTTGAAAAATGGTTTATAGCAAAGCTGACTGTATGCATCTGGGTTTAGAAACAAGAACAGGGCACATAGAAAGTACAATAGCCAAACAGCCAATCACCAACTGAACCATGCTGTTTTACAGCAGTCATATGATTGTTTGCTTTAAGAGCATTACACATCGTACTGTCTATTGAACAAGCCCCAATTGTCAGAGTTATTAAACGATTCCCAGTCATCACCAAGGGGTGCGCCAGCTTCCCAGTCATCGCCAAGGGGGTGCCAGCTTCCCAGTCATCGCCAAGGGGGTGCACCAGTTTCCCAGTCATCGCCAAGGGGGTGCACCAGTTTCCCAGTCATCGCCAAGGGGGTGCACCAGTTTCCCAGTCATCGCCAAGGGGGTGCCAGCTTCCCAGTCATTACCAAAGGGGTGCCAGCTTCCCAGTCATCCCCAAGGGGGTGCCAGCTTCCCAGTCATCCCCAAGGGGGTGCCAGCTTCCCAGTCATGCCCAAGGGGGTGCCAGCTTCCCAGTGACACCCAAGGGGGTGCCAGCTTCCCAGTGACACCCAAGGGGGTGCCAGCTTCCCAGTGACACCCAAGGGGGTGCCAGCTTCCCAGTCACGCCCAAGGGGGTGCCAGCTTCCCAATCATTACCAAAGCGAGACATGCTGCCCATTGACCACCAAGGGAAGAAATGCTTCCCATTGACCACCAATGGCAAAGGGATGCATGCTTCCCATTGAAAACCAATGGGGTAAACGTGCCCTATATTAGAGGGTTTAAAGGGTAAATTTATCTTTAAAGAAAAAAATATATATTAAAACTAAAAAGAAAAAAAAAAAAAAAAAAAAAGTGTACCCTTCACTTACTTTAGATCGAACAGCAGCCCAACCATACTGCTCATTCCAGTCCAGCCCAACCATACTGCTTATTCCAGTCCAGCCCAACCATATTGCGCATTCCAGTCCAGCCCAACCATATTGCGCATTCCAGTCATCTGTAACGAGATATTGGTACCATTAAAAAACACAAGGAGGATGATATGGGGCTTTAGGCCCCAATTATCGCATTAACAACTTTTAAAACAAAAGCTATCTACTCTACTGTAATATTTTTAACCCTTGCATTTTTAAAATACTTAAATACTTTCCTGGCTTCTAAAACAATAAAGCATTTAGCAGTAAAACTATACATAATTTTTACATTAAACAATCTGGTTATAATTCTAACTAATTACTGTACTAAAGCCTAACAAAAAAAAGAAACCAACTATGTGCATTGCGTCTGAACTCTGCTCTGTTGGGACCACAAAGCTTGAAATCAACGGGAAATCAATCGCAATGCATTCTATGCTGCGCCAGGCTGGGCATAAATCGGCAGCAAAGGGGAATTATTTGCATTGTAAACAATGCTACAGTGGGGGCTTGATTGCGCAACACATCATTTGCATTTCATATAACTGGCTCCACTAGAGCAGCCAATCACTATCTGCATTGCTTATGAACTCTGCTCTGTTGGGACCACAGAGCAAATGCGCAAGGTGAAATCATTTGCAATGCATTCTATACACTGCTTCAAGTTGGGCATATAAATGAGCAGCGGAGGGGGAATTAATGGCATTGTATACAAACAATGCTTAGGTGGGCTTGATTGCGCAACACATCATTTGCATTTCATATAAACAAAAGGCCGGCTCCAGTAAAGCAGCCAATTACTATGTGCATTGCCTATGAAATCTGCTCTGCTGGGACCACAGAGCATATGCGCAAGGGGAAATCACTGGCAATGCATTCTACACTGCTCCAAGGTGGGCATACTAATGAGCAGCAAATGGGTAGTTAACAGCATTGTATACAAACAATGCTAGAGTGGGCTTGGGAGGGGGTCCTGTCTAAATCCTAGGTGCAACAAATCTATGTGCATTGCGTCTGAACTGCTCTGTTGGGACTACAAAGCTTGAAATCAACGGGAAATCAATCGCAATGCATTCTATGCTGCACCAGGCTGGGCATAAATCAGCAGCAAAGGGGAATTATTTGCATTATAAACAATGCTACAGTGGGGGCTTGATTGCGCAACACATCATTTGCATTTCATATAACTGGCTCCACTAGAGCAGCCAATCACTATCTGCATTGCTTATGAACTCTGCTCTGTTGGGACCACAGAGCAGACGCGCAAGGTGAAATCATTTGCAATGCATTCTATACACTGCTCCAAGTTGGGCATATAAATGAGCAGCGGAGGGGGAATTAATGGCATTGTATACAAACAATGCTTAGGTGGGCTTGATTGCGCAACACATCATTTGCATTTCATATAAACAAAAGGTCGGCTCCAGTAAAGCAGCCAATTACTATGTGCATTGCCTATGAAATCTGCTCTGCTGGGACCACAGAGCATATGCGCAAGGTGAAATCACTGGCAATGCATTCTACACTGCTCCAAGGTGGGCATACTAATGAGCAGCAAATGGGTAGTTAACAGCATTGTATACAAACAATGCTAGAGTGGGCTTGGGAGGGGGTCCTGTCTAAATCCTAGGTGCAACAAATCTATGTGCATTGCGTCTGAACTGCTCTGTTGGGACCACAAAGCTTGAAATCAACGGGAAATCAATCGCAATGCATTCTATGCTGCGCCAGGCTGGGCATAAATTGGCAGCAAAGGGGAATTATTTGCATTGTAAACAATGCTACAGTGGGGGCTTGATTGCGCAACACATCATTTGCATTTCATATAACTGGCTCCACTAGAGCAGCCAATCACTATCTGCATTGCTTATGAACTCTGCTCTGTTGGGACCACAGAGCAGATGCGCAAGGTGAAATCATTTGCAATGCATTCTATACACTGCTCCAAGTTGGGCATATAAATGAGCAGCGGAGGGGGAATTAATGGCATTGTATACAAACAATGCTTAGGTGGGCTTGATTGCGCAACACATCATTTGCATTTCATATAAACAAAAGGCCGGCTCCAGTAAAGCAGCCAATTACTATGTGCATTGCCTATGAAATCTGCTCTGCTGGGACCACAGAGCATATGCGCAAGGGGAAATCACTGGCAATGCATTCTACACTGCTCCAAGGTGGGCATACTAATGAGCAGCAAATGGGTAGTTAACAGCATTGTATACAAACAATGCTAGAGTGGGCTTGGGAGGGGGTCCTGTCTAAATCCTAGGTGCAACAAATCTTTGTGCATTGCGTCTGAACTGCTCTGTTGGGACTACAAAGCTTGAAATCAACGGGAAATCAATCACAATGCATTCTATGCTGCGCCAGGCTGGGCATAAATCAGCAGCAAAGGGGAATTATTTGCATTGTAAACAATGCTACAGTGGGGGCTTGATTGCGCAACACATCATTTGCATTTCATATAACTGGCTCCACTAGAGCAGCCAATCACTATCTGCATTGCTTATGAACTCTGCTCTGTTGGGACCACAGAGCAGACGCGCAAGGTGAAATCATTTGCAATGCATTCTATACACTGCTCCAAGTTGGGCATATAAATGAGCAGCGGGGGGGGAATTAATGGCATTGTATACAAACAATGCTTAGGTGGGCTTGATTGCGCAACACATCATTTGCATTTCATATAAACAAAAGGCCGGCTCCAGTAAAGCAGCCAATTACTATGTGCATTGCCTATGAAATCTGCTCTGCTGGGACCACAGAGCATATGCGCAAGGGGAAATCACTGGCAATGCATTCTACACTGCTCCAAGGTGGGCATACTAATGAGCAGCAAATGGGTAGTTAACAGCATTGTATACAAACAATGCTAGAGTGGGCTTGGGAGGGGGTCCTGTCTAAATCCTAGGTGCAACAAATCTATGTGCATTGCGTCTGAACTGCTCTGTTGGGACTACAAAGCTTGAAATCAACGGGAAATCAATCACAATGCATTCTATGCTGCGCCAGGCTGGGCATAAATTAGCAGCAAAGGGGAATTATTTGCATTGTAAACAATGCTACAGTGGGGGCTTGATTGCGCAACACATCATTTGCATTTCATATAACTGGCTCCACTAGAGCAGCCAATCACTATCTGCATTGCTTATGAACTCTGCTCTGTTGGGACCACAGAGCAGACGCGCAAGGTGAAATCATTTGCAATGCATTCTATACACTGCTCCAAGTTGGGCATATAAATGAGCAGCGGGGGGGGAATTAATGGCATTGTATACAAACAATGCTTAGGTGGGCTTGATTGCGCAACACATCATTTGCATTTCATGTAAACAAAAGGTCGGCTCCAGTAAAGCAGCCAATTACTATGTGCATTGCCTATGAAATCTGCTCTGCTGGGACCACAGAGCATATGCGCAAGGGGAAATCACTGGCAATGCATTCTACACTGCTCCAAGGTGGGCATACTAATGAGCAGCAAATGGGTAGTTAACAGCATTGTATACAAACAATGCTAGAGTGGGCTTGGGAGGGGGTCCTGTCTAAATCCTAGGTGCAACAAATCTATGTGCATTGCGTCTGAACTGCTCTGTTGGGACTACAAAGCTTGAAATCAACGGGAAATCAATCGCAATGCATTCTATGCTGCGCCAGGCTGGGCATAAATCAGCAGCAAAGGGGAATTATTTGCATTATAAACAATGCTACAGTGGGGGCTTGATTGCGCAACACATCATTTGCATTTCATATAACTGGCTCCACTAGAGCAGCCAATCACTATCTGCATTGCTTATGAACTCTGCTCTGTTGGGACCACAGAGCAGACGCGCAAGGTGAAATCATTTGCAATGCATTCTATACACTGCTCCAAGTTGGGCATATAAATGAGCAGCGGAGGGGGAATTAATGGCATTGTATACAAACAATGCTTAGGTGGGCTTGATTGCGCAACACATCATTTGCATTTCATATAAACAAAAGGTCGGCTCCAGTAAAGCAGCCAATTACTATGTGCATTGCCTATGAAATCTGCTCTGCTGGGACCACAGAGCATATGCGCAAGGGGAAATCACTGGCAATGCATTCTACACTGCTCCAAGGTGGGCATACTAATGAGCAGCAAATGGGTAGTTAACAGCATTGTATACAAACAATGCTAGAGTGGGCTTGGGAGGGGGTCCTGTCTAAATCCTAGGTGCAACAAATCTATGTGCATTGCGTCTGAACTGCTCTGTTGGGACTACAAAGCTTGAAATCAACGGGAAATCAATCGCAATGCATTCTATGCTGCGCCAGGCTGGGCATAAATCGGCAGCAAAGGGGAATTATTTGCATTGTAAACAATGCTACAGTGGGGGCTTGATTGCGCAACACATCATTTGCATTTCATATAACTGGCTCCACTAGAGCAGCCAATCACTATCTGCATTGCTTATGAACTCTGCTCTGTTGGGATCACAGAGCAGATGCGCAAGGTGAAATCATTTGCAATGCATTCTATACACTGCTTCAAGTTGGGCATATAAATGAGCAGCGGAGGGGGAATTAATGGCATTGTATACAAACAATGCTTAGGTGGGCTTGATTGCGCAACACATCATTTGCATTTCATATAAACAAAAGGCCGGCTCCAGTAAAGCAGCCAATTACTATGTGCATTGCCTATGAAATCTGCTCTGCTGGGACCACAGAGCATATGCGCAAGGGGAAATCACTGGCAATGCATTCTACACTGCTCCAAGGTGGGCATACTAATGAGCAGCAAATGGGTAGTTAACAGCATTGTATACAAACAATGCTAGAGTGGGCTTGGGAGGGGGTCCTGTCTAAATCCTAGGTGCAACAAATCTATGTGCATTGCGTCTGAACTGCTCTGTTGGGACTACAAAGCTTGAAATCAACGGGAAATCAATCGCAATGCATTCTATGCTGCGCCAGGCTGGGCATAAATCAGCAGCAAAGGGGAATTATTTGCATTATAAACAATGCTACAGTGGGGGCTTGATTGCGCAACACATCATTTGCATTTCATATAACTGGCTCCACTAGAGCAGCCAATCACTATCTGCATTGCTTATGAACTCTGCTCTGTTGGGACCACAGAGCAGATGCGCAAGGTGAAATCATTTGCAATGCATTCTATACACTGCTCCAAGTTGGGCATATAAATGAGCAGCGGAGGGGGAATTAATGGCATTGTATACAAACAATGCTTAGGTGGGCTTGATTGCGCAACACATCATTTGCATTTCATATAAACAAAAGGTCGGCTCCAGTAAAGCAGCCAATTACTATGTGCATTGCCTATGAAATCTGCTCTGCTGGGACCACAGAGCATATGCGCAAGGGGAAATCACTGGCAATGCATTCTACACTGCTCCAAGGTGGGCATACTAATGAGCAGCAAATGGGTAGTTAACAGCATTGTATACAAACAATGCTAGAGTGGGCTTGGGAGGGGGTCCTGTCTAAATCCTAGGTGCAACAAATCTATGTGCATTGCGTCTGAACTGCTCTGTTGGGACTACAAAGCTTGAAATCAACGGGAAATCAATCGCAATGCATTCTATGCTGCGCCAGGCTGGGCATAAATCGGCAGCAAAGGGGAATTATTTGCATTGTAAACAATGCTACAGTGGGGGCTTGATTGCGCAACACATCATTTGCATTTCATATAACTGGCTCCACTAGAGCAGCCAATCACTATCTGCATTGCTTATGAACTCTGCTCTGTTGGGACCACAGAGCAGATGCGCAAGGTGAAATCATTTGCAATGCATTCTATACACTGCTCCAAGTTGGGCATATAAATGAGCAGCGGAGGGGGAATTAATGGCATTGTATACAAACAATGCTTAGGTGGGCTTGATTGCGCAACACATCATTTGCATTTCATATAAACAAAAGGCCGGCTCCAGTAAAGCAGCCAATTACTATGTGCATTGCCTATGAAATCTGCTCTGCTGGGACCACAGAGCATATGCGCAAGGGGAAATCACTGGCAATGCATTCTACACTGCTCCAAGGTGGGCATACTAATGAGCAGCAAATGGGTAGTTAACAGCATTGTATACAAACAATGCTAGAGTGGGCTTGGGAGGGGGTCCTGTCTAAATCCTAGGTGCAACAAATCTATGTGCATTGCGTCTGAACTGCTCTGTTGGGACTACAAAGCTTGAAATCAACGGGAAATCAATCGCAATGCATTCTATGCTGCGCCAGGCTGGGCATAAATTGGCAGCAAAGGGGAATTATTTGCATTATAAACAATGCTACAGTGGGGGCTTGATTGCGCAACACATCATTTGCATTTCATATAACTGGCTCCACTAGAGCAGCCAATCACTATCTGCATTGCTTATGAACTCTGCTCTGTTGGGACCACAGAGCAGATGCGCAAGGTGAAATCATTTGCAATGCATTCTATACACTGCTCCAAGTTGGGCATATAAATGAGCAGCGGAGGGGGAATTAATGGCATTGTATACAAACAATGCTTAGGTGGGCTTGATTGCGCAACACATCATTTGCATTTCATATAAACAAAAGGCCGGCTATAGTAAAGCAGCCAATTACTATGTGCATTGCCTATGAAATCTGCTCTGCTGGGACCACAGAGCAGATGCGCAAGGTGAAATCACTGGCAATGCATTCTACACTGCTCCAAGGTGGGCATACTAATGAGCAGCAAATGGGTAGTTAACAGCATTGTATACAAACAATGCTAGAGTGGGCTTGGGAGGGGGTCCTGTCTAAATCCTAGGTGCAACAAATCTATGTGCATTGCGTCTGAACTGCTCTGTTGGGACTACAAAGCTTGAAATCAACGGGAAATCAATCGCAATGCATTCTATGCTGCGCCAGGCTGGGCATAAATCGGCAGCAAAGGGGAATTATTTGCATTGTAAACAATGCTACAGTGGGGGCTTGATTGCGCAACACATCATTTGCATTTCATATAATTGGCTCCACTAGAGCAGCCAATCACTATCTGCATTGCTTATGAACTCTGCTCTGTTGGGACCACAGAGCAGATGCGCAAGGTGAAATCATTTGCAATGCATTCTATACACTGCTCCAAGTTGGGCATATAAATGAGCAGCGGAGGGGGAATTAATGGCATTGTATACAAACAATTGCCTAGGTGGGCTTGATTGCGCAACACATCATTTGCATTTCATATAAACAAAAGGTCGGCTCCAGTAAAGCAGCCAATTACTATGTGCATTGCCTATGAAATCTGCTCTGCTGGGACCACAGAGCATATGCGCAAGGGGAAATCACTGGCAATGCATTCTACACTGCTCCAAGGTGGGCATACTAATGAGCAGCAAATGGGTAGTTAACAGCATTGTATACAAACAATGCTAGAGTGGGCTTGGGAGGGGGTCCTGTCTAAATCCTAGGTGCAACAAATCTATGTGCATTGCGTCTGAACTGCTCTGTTGGGACTACAAAGCTTGAAATCAACGGGAAATCAATCGCAATGCATTCTATGCTGCGCCAGGCTGGGCATAAATCAGCAGCAAAGGGGAATTATTTGCATTATAAACAATGCTACAGTGGGGGCTTGATTGCGCAACACATCATTTGCATTTCATATAACTGGCTCCACTAGAGCAGCCAATCACTATCTGCATTGCTTATGAACTCTGCTCTGTTGGGACCACAGAGCAGACGCGCAAGGTGAAATCATTTGCAATGCATTCTATACACTGCTCCAAGTTGGGCATATAAATGAGCAGCGGAGGGGGAATTAATGGCATTGTATACAAACAATGCTTAGGTGGGCTTGATTGCGCAACACATCATTTGCATTTCATATAAACAAAAGGTCGGCTCCAGTAAAGCAGCCAATTACTATGTGCATTGCCTATGAAATCTGCTCTGCTGGGACCACAGAGCATATGCGCAAGGTGAAATCACTGGCAATGCATTCTACACTGCTCCAAGGTGGGCATACTAATGAGCAGCAAATGGGTAGTTAACAGCATTGTATACAAACAATGCTAGAGTGGGCTTGGGAGGGGGTCCTGTCTAAATCCTAGGTGCAACAAATCTATGTGCATTGCGTCTGAACTGCTCTGTTGGGACCACAAAGCTTGAAATCAACGGGAAATCAATCGCAATGCATTCTATGCTGCGCCAGGCTGGGCATAAATCGGCAGCAAAGGGGAATTATTTGCATTGTAAACAATGCTACAGTGGGGGCTTGATTGCGCAACACATCATTTGCATTTCATATAACTGGCTCCACTAGAGCAGCCAATCACTATCTGCATTGCTTATGAACTCTGCACTGTTGGGACCACAGAGCAGATGCGCAAGGTGAAATCATTTGCAATGCATTCTATACACTGCTCCAAGTTGGGCATATAAATGAGCAGCGGAGGGGGAATTAATGGCATTGTATACAAACAATGCTTAGGTGGGCTTGATTGCGCAACACATCATTTGCATTTCATATAAACAAAAGGCCGGCTCCAGTAAAGCAGCCAATTACTATGTACATTGCCTATGAAATCTGCTCTGTTGGGACCACAGAGCATATGCGCAAGGGGAAATCACTGGCAATGCATTCTACACTGCTCCAAGGTGGGCATACTAATGAGCAGCAAAGGGTAGTTAACAGCATTGTATACAAACAATGCTAGAGTGGGCTTGGGAGGGGGTCCTGTCTAAATCCTAGGTGCAACAAATCTATGTGCATTGCGTCTGAACTGCTCTGTTGGGACTACAAAGCTTGAAATCAACGGGAAATCAATCGCAATGCATTCTATGCTGCGCCAGGCTGGGCATAAATCGGCAGCAAAGGGGAATTATTTGCATTGTAAACAATGCTACAGTGGGGGCTTGATTGCGCAACACATCATTTGCATTTCATATAACTGGCTCCACTAGAGCAGCCAATCACTATCTGCATTGCTTATGAACTCTGCACTGTTGGGACCACAGAGCAGATGCGCAAGGTGAAATCATTTGCAATGCATTCTATACACTGCTCCAAGTTGGGCATATAAATGAGCAGCGGAGGGGGAATTAATGGCATTGTATACAAACAATGCTTAGGTGGGCTTGATTGCGCAACACATCATTTGCATTTCATATAAACAAAAGGCCGGCTCCAGTAAAGCCGCCAATTACTATGTGCATTGCCTATGAAATCTGCTCTGCTGGGACCACAGAGCATATGCGCAAGGGGAAATCACTGGCAATGCATTCTACACTGCTCCAAGGTGGGCATACTAATGAGCAGCAAATGGGTAGTTAACAGCATTGTATACAAACAATGCTAGAGTGGGCTTGGGAGGGGGTCCTGTCTAAATCCTAGGTGCAACAAATCTATGTGCATTGCGTCTGAACTGCTCTGTTGGGACTACAAAGCTTGAAATCAACGGGAAATCAATCGCAATGCATTCTATGCTGCGCCAGGCTGGGCATATATCGGCAGCAAAGGGGAATTATTTGCATTGTGAACAATGCTACAGTGGGGGCTTGATTGCGCAACACATCATTTGCATTTCATATAATTGGCTCCACTAGAGCAGCCAATCACTATCTGCATTGCTTATGAACTCTGCTCTGTTGGGACCACAGAGCAGATGCGCAAGGTGAAATCATTTGCAATGCATTCTATACACTGCTCCAAGTTGGGCATATAAATGAGCAGCGGAGGGGGAATTAATGGCATTGTATACAAACAATGCTTAGGTGGGCTTGATTGCGCAACACATCATTTGCATTTCATATAAACAAAAGGTCGGCTCCAGTAAAGCAGCCAATTACTATGTGCATTGCCTATGAAATCTGCTCTGCTGGGACCACAGAGCATATGCGCAAGGGGAAATCACTGGCAATGCATTCTACACTGCTCCAAGGTGGGCATACTAATGAGCAGCAAATGGGTAGTTAACAGCATTGTATACAAACAATGCTAGAGTGGGCTTGGGAGGGGGTCCTGTCTAAATCCTAGGTGCAACAAATCTATGTGCATTGCGTCTGAACTGCTCTGTTGGGACTACAAAGCTTGAAATCAACGGGAAATCAATCGCAATGCATTCTATGCTGCGCCAGGCTGGGCATAAATCAGCAGCAAAGGGGAATTATTTGCATTATAAACAATGCTACAGTGGGGGCTTGATTGCGCAACACATCATTTGCATTTCATATAACTGGCTCCACTAGAGCAGCCAATCACTATCTGCATTGCTTATGAACTCTGCTCTGTTGGGACCACAGAGCAGACGCGCAAGGTGAAATCATTTGCAATGCATTCTATACACTGCTCCAAGTTGGGCATATAAATGAGCAGCGGAGGGGGAATTAATGGCATTGTATACAAACAATGCTTAGGTGGGCTTGATTGCGCAACACATCATTTGCATTTCATATAAACAAAAGGTCGGCTCCAGTAAAGCAGCCAATTACTATGTGCATTGCCTATGAAATCTGCTCTGCTGGGACCACAGAGCATATGCGCAAGGTGAAATCACTGGCAATGCATTCTACACTGCTCCAAGGTGGGCATACTAATGAGCAGCAAATGGGTAGTTAACAGCATTGTATACAAACAATGCTAGAGTGGGCTTGGGAGGGGGTCCTGTCTAAATCCTAGGTGCAACAAATCTATGTGCATTGCGTCTGAACTGCTCTGTTGGGACCACAAAGCTTGAAATCAACGGGAAATCAATCGCAATGCATTCTATGCTGCGCCAGGCTGGGCATAAATTGGCAGCAAAGGGGAATTATTTGCATTGTAAACAATGCTACAGTGGGGGCTTGATTGCGCAACACATCATTTGCATTTCATATAACTGGCTCCACTAGAGCAGCCAATCACTATGTGCATTGCTTATGAACTCTGCTCTGTTGGGACCACAGAGCAGATGCGCAAGGTGAAATCATTTGCAATGCATTCTATACACTGCTCCAAGTTGGGCATATAAATGAGCAGCGGAGGGGGAATTAATGGCATTGTATACAAACAATGCTTAGGTGGGCTTGATTGCGCAACACATCATTTGCATTTCATATAAACAAAAGGCCGGCTCCAGTAAAGCAGCCAATTACTATGTGCATTGCCTATGAAATCTGCTCTGCTGGGACCACAGAGCATATGCGCAAGGGGAAATCACTGGCAATGCATTCTACACTGCTCCAAGGTGGGCATACTAATGAGCAGCAAATGGGTAGTTAACAGCATTGTATACAAACAATGCTAGAGTGGGCTTGGGAGGGGGTCCTGTCTAAATCCTAGGTGCAACAAATCTTTGTGCATTGCGTCTGAACTGCTCTGTTGGGACTACAAAGCTTGAAATCAACGGGAAATCAATCGCAATGCATTCTATGCTGCGCCAGGCTGGGCATAAATCGGCAGCAAAGGGGAATTATTTGCATTGTAAACAATGCTACAGTGGGGGCTTGATTGCGCAACACATCATTTGCATTTCATATAACTGGCTCCACTAGAGCAGCCAATCACTATCTGCATTGCTTATGAACTCTGCTCTGTTGGGATCACAGAGCAGATGCGCAAGGTGAAATCATTTGCAATGCATTCTATACACTGCTTCAAGTTGGGCATATAAATGAGCAGCGGAGGGGGAATTAATGGCATTGTATACAAACAATGCTTAGGTGGGCTTGATTGCGCAACACATCATTTGCATTTCATATAAACAAAAGGCCGGCTCCAGTAAAGCAGCCAATTACTATGTGCATTGCCTATGAAATCTGCTCTGCTGGGACCACAGAGCATATGCGCAAGGGGAAATCACTGGCAATGCATTCTACACTGCTCCAAGGTGGGCATACTAATGAGCAGCAAATGGGTAGTTAACAGCATTGTATACAAACAATGCTAGAGTGGGCTTGGGAGGGGGTCCTGTCTAAATCCTAGGTGCAACAAATCTATGTGCATTGCGTCTGAACTGCTCTGTTGGGACTACAAAGCTTGAAATCAACGGGAAATCAATCGCAATGCATTCTATGCTGCGCCAGGCTGGGCATAAATCGGCAGCAAAGGGGAATTATTTGCATTGTAAACAATGCTACAGTAGGGGCTTGATTGCGCAACACATCATTTGCATTTCATATAATTGGCTCCACTAGAGCAGCCAATCACTATCTGCATTGCTTATGAACTCTGCTCTGTTGGGACCACAGAGCAGATGCGCAACGTGAAATCATTTGCAATGCATTCTATACACTGCTTCAAGTTGGGCATATAAATGAGCAGCAGAGGGGGAATTAATGGCATTGTATACAAACAACGCTTAGGTGGGCTTGATTGCGCAACACATCATTTGCATTTCATATAAACAAAAGGTCGGCTCCAGTAAAGCAGCCAATTACTATGTGCATTGCCTATGAAATCTGCTCTGCTGGGACCACAGAGCATATGCGCAAGGTGAAATCACTGGCAATGCATTCTACACTGCTCCAAGGTGGGCATACTAATGAGCAGCAAATGGGTAGTTAACAGCATTGTATACAAACAATGCTAGAGTGGGCTTGGGAGGGGGTCCTGTCTAAATCCTAGGTGCAACAAATCTATGTGCATTGCGTCTGAACTGCTCTGTTGGGACTACAAAGCTTGAAATCAACGGGAAATCAATCGCAATGCATTCTATGCTGCGCCAGGCTGGGCATAAATCAGCAGCAAAGGGGAATTATTTGCATTATAAACAATGCTACAGTGGGGGCTTGATTGCGCAACACATCATTTGCATTTCATATAACTGGCTCCACTAGAGCAGCCAATCACTATCTGCATTGCTTATGAACTCTGCTCTGTTGGGACCACAGAGCAGACGCGCAAGGTGAAATCATTTGCAATGCATTCTATACACTGCTCCAAGTTGGGCATATAAATGAACAGCGGAGGGGGAATTAATGGCATTGTATACAAACAATGCTTAGGTGGGCTTGATTGCGCAAGACATTATTTGCATTTCATATAAACAAAAGGCCGGCTCCAGTAAAGCCGCCAATTACTATGTGCATTGCCTATGAAATCTGCTCTGCTGGGACCACAGAGCATATGCGCAAGGGGAAATCACTGGCAATGCATTCTACACTGCTCCAAGGTGGGCATACTAATGAGCAGCAAATGGGTAGTTAACAGCATTGTATACAAACAATGCTAGAGTGGGCTTGGGAGGGGGTCCTGTCTAAATCCTAGGTGCAACAAATCTATGTGCATTGCGTCTGAACTGCTCTGTTGGGACCACAAAGCTTGAAATCAACGGGAAATCAATCGCAATGCATTCTATGCTGCGCCAGGCTGGGCATAAATCGGCAGCAAAGGGGAATTATTTGCATTGTAAACAATGCTACAGTGGGGGCTTGATTGCGCAACACATCATTTGCATTTCATATAACTGGCTCCACTAGAGCAGCCAATCACTATCTGCATTGCTTATGAACTCTGCACTGTTGGGACCACAGAGCAGATGCGCAAGGTGAAATCATTTGCAATGCATTCTATACACTGCTCCAAGTTGGGCATATAAATGAGCAGCGGAGGGGGAATTAATGGCATTGTATACAAACAATGCTTAGGTGGGCTTGATTGCGCAACACATCATTTGCATTTCATATAAACAAAAGGCCGGCTCCAGTAAAGCAGCCAATTACTATGTACATTGCCTATGAAATCTGCTCTGTTGGGACCACAGAGCATATGCGCAAGGGTAATCACTGGCAATGCATTCTACACTGCTCCAAGGTGGGCATACTAATGAGCAGCAAAGGGTAGTTAACAGCATTGTATACAAACAATGCTAGAGTGGGCTTGGGAGGGGGTCCTGTCTAAATCCTAGGTGCAACAAATCTATGTGCATTGCGTCTGAACTGCTCTGTTGGGACTACAAAGCTTGAAATCAACGGGAAATCAATCGCAATGCATTCTATGCTGCGCCAGGCTGGGCATAAATCGGCAGCAAAGGGGAATTATTTGCATTGTAAACAATGCTACAGTGGGGGTTTGATTGCGCAACACATCATTTGCATTTCATATAACTGGCTCCACTAGAGCAGCCAATCACTATCTGCATTGCTTATGAACTCTGCACTGTTGGGACCACAGAGCAGATGCGCAAGGTGAAATCATTTGCAATGCATTCTATAAACTGCTCCAAGTTGGGCATATAAATGAGCAGCGGAGGGGGAATTAATGGCATTGTATACAAACAATGCTTAGGTGGGCTTGATTGCGCAAGACATTATTTGCATTTCATATAAACAAAAGGCCGGCTCCAGTAAAGCCGCCAATTACTATGTGCATTGCCTATGAAATCTGCTCTGCTGGGACCACAGAGCATATGCGCAAGGGGAAATCACTGGCAATGCATTCTACACTGCTCCAAGGTGGGCATACTAATGAGCAGCAAATGGGTAGTTAACAGCATTGTATACAAACAATGCTAGAGTGGGCTTGGGAGGGGGTCCTGTCTAAATCCTAGGTGCAACAAATCTATGTGCATTGCGTCTGAACTGCTCTGTTGGGACCACAAAGCTTGAAATCAACGGGAAATCAATCGCAATGCATTCTATGCTGCGCCAGGCTGGGCATAAATCGGCAGCAAAGGGGAATTATTTGCATTGTAAACAATGCTACAGTGGGGGCTTGATTGCGCAACACATCATTTGCATTTCATATAACTGGCTCCACTAGAGCAGCCAATCACTATCTGCATTGCTTATGAACTCTGCACTGTTGGGACCACAGAGCAGATGCGCAAGGTGAAATCATTTGCAATGCATTCTATACACTGCTCCAAGTTGGGCATATAAATGAGCAGCGGAGGGGGAATTAATGGCATTGTATACAAACAATGCTTAGGTGGGCTTGATTGCGCAACACATCATTTGCATTTCATATAAACAAAAGGCCGGCTCCAGTAAAGCCGCCAATTACTATGTGCATTGCCTATGAAATCTGCTCTGCTGGGACCACAGAGCATATGCGCAAGGGGAAATCACTGGCAATGCATTCTACACTGCTCCAAGGTGGGCATACTAATGAGCAGCAAATGGGTAGTTAACAGCATTGTATACAAACAATGCTAGAGTGGGCTTGGGAGGGGGTCCTGTCTAAATCCTAGGTGCAACAAATCTATGTGCATTGCGTCTGAACTGCTCTGTTGGGACTACAAAGCTTGAAATCAACGGGAAATCAATCGCAATGCATTCTATGCTGCGCCAGGCTGGGCATATATCGGCAGCAAAGGGGAATTATTTGCATTGTGAACAATGCTACAGTGGGGGCTTGATTGCGCAACACATCATTTGCATTTCATATAATTGGCTCCACTAGAGCAGCCAATCACTATCTGCATTGCTTATGAACTCTGCTCTGTTGGGACCACAGAGCAGATGCGCAAGGTAAAATCATTTGCAATGCATTCTATACACTGCTCCAAGTTGGGCATATAAATGAGCAGCGGAGGGGGAATTAATGGCATTGTATACAAACAATGCTTAGGTGGGCTTGATTGCGCAAGACATTATTTGCATTTCATATAAACAAAAGGCCGGCTCCAGTAAAGCCGCCAATTACTATGTGCATTGCCTATGAAATCTGCTCTGCTGGGACCACAGAGCATATGCGCAAGGGGAAATCACTGGCAATGCATTCTACACTGCTCCAAGGTGGGCATACTAATGAGCAGCAAATGGGTAGTTAACAGCATTGTATACAAACAATGCTAGAGTGGGCTTGGGAGGGGGTCCTGTCTAAATCCTAGGTGCAACAAATCTATGTGCATTGCGTCTGAACTGCTCTGTTGGGACTACAAAGCTTGAAATCAACGGGAAATCAATCGCAATGCATTCTATGCTGCACCAGGCTGGGCATAAATCGGCAGCAAAGGGGAATTATTTGCATTGTAAACAATGCTACAGTGGGGGCTTGATTGCGCAACACATCATTTGCATTTCATATAACTGGCTCCACTAGAGCAGCCAATCACTATCTGCATTGCTTATGAACTCTGCTCTGTTGGGACCACAGAGCAGATGCGCAAGGTGAAATCATTTGCAATGCATTCTATACACTGCTCCAAGTTGGGCATATAAATGAGCAGCGGAGGGGGAATTAATGGCATTGTATACAAACAATGCTTAGGTGGGCTTGATTGCGCAACACATCATTTGCATTTCATATATATCAAAAGGCCGGCTCCAGTAAAGCAGCCAATTACTATGTGCATTGCCTATGAAATCTGCTCTGCTGGGACCACAGAGCATATGCGCAAGGGGAAATCACTGGCAATGCATTCTACACTGCTCCAAGGTGGGCATACTAATGAGCAGCAAATGGGTAGTTAACAGCATTGTATACAAACAATGCTAGAGTGGGCTTGGGAGGGGGTCCTGTCTAAATCCTAGGTGCAACAAATCTATGTGCATTGCGTCTGAACTGCTCTGTTGGGACTACAAAGCTTGAAATCAACGGGAAATCAATCGCAATGCATTCTATGCTGCACCAGGCTGGGCATAAATCGGCAGCAAAGGGGAATTATTTGCATTGTAAACAATGCTACAGTGGGGGCTTGATTGCGCAACACATCATTTGCATTTCATATAACTGGCTCCACTAGAGCAGCCAATCACTATCTGCATTGCTTATGAACTCTGCTCTGTTGGGACCACAGAGCAGATGCGCAAGGTGAAATCATTTGCAATGCATTCTATACACTGCTCCAAGTTGGGCATATAAATGAGCAGCGGAGGGGGAATTAATGGCATTGTATACAAACAATGCTTAGGTGGGCTTGATTGCGCAACACATCATTTGCATTTCATATATATCAAAAGGCCGGCTCCAGTAAAGCAGCCAATTACTATGTGCATTGCCTATGAAATCTGCTCTGCTGGGACCACAGAGCATATGCGCAAGGGGAAATCACTGGCAATGCATTCTACACTGCTCCAAGGTGGGCATACTAATGAGCAGCAAATGGGTAGTTAACAGCATTGTATACAAACAATGCTACAATGGGCTTTGGGAGGTGGTCCTGTCTAAATGCTGCTCTAGCAATTGTCTGTGCATTGTGCCTGAACACGGCTTTGTTTTAACCTACTGGCTACACTATATATGGACATTAATGAATAGTTTTCATTGAAAACGTTCATATTTTTTAAATTAGATTAGTTTAAACCTATTTGTGTGGGAATGGCATGCGTCATACCTTTTCCCCTTAGGGGAGAAGGCATATTGACCCAGTGCCTGAAGTCTGAACCAAGAATAGGGCACTTTAATTTTGGCCTGGCCAAAGTGTTTGTTGACTGTAGTATGGTGCCCTCATACTCTAACCAAGAAAAACTAAAAACCATTCCAAGATCAAAACGCCGTATTCTCAGGAAGAAAGGATGAACAGTTAGAAGAGGATCCTCCATTCCCTTCATAAACCATAGTCAAACATCTAGACTGCCTGCCAGGTTGCCCTGGGAGCAGTTGGAGAAGAGACTGAATCAGATCCAGGCCTGTCCTTCTCGGAGGAATGGGCACTCTTCCCCCGGTCCAGCAAGACTGAGATTGACCCAGTCTCTCCACCTTCTACTTCAGAACAGCCTAGCGACCAGATTAGATGCCCAATTACAGCTTACAATGGAAACGTTAGATGTTCTTGCAACAGTCGCCTTTACTTCCAGAGAGCGGGGGCTTCTCTGTAGACTTTCCCAAGAGGTATGAGAGTGAAATACCTGCTCAACCATTCATCCCTGATTGATTGAGCGATAGACTTTCTCCTTCCTAACTCGGTCTAGCAATATTTTTTGGGTCCACAAAGTTGAGTGGCTAAACCCAAGCAATGAGTTATGATTAAAGCTCATAACTCAGGTAGTTGATTGAGCGATAGACTTTCTCCTTCCTAACTCGGTCTAGCAATATTTTTTGGGTCCACAACATTGAGTGGCTAAACCTAAGCAATGAGTTATGATTAAAGCTCATAACTCAGGTAGTTGATTGAGCGATAGACTTTCTCCTTCCTAACTCGGTCTAGCAATATTTTTTGGGTCCACAACATTGACTGGCTAAACCCAAGCAATGAGTTATGAATAAAGCTCATAACTCAGGTAGTTGATTGAGCGATAGACTTTCTCCTTCCTAATCCTGTCTAGCAATATTTTTTGGGTCCACAAAATTGAGTGGCTAAACCTAAGCAATGAGTTATGATTAAAGCTCATAACTCAGGTAGTTGATTGAGCGATAGACTTTCTCCTTCCTAACTCTGTCTAGCAATATTTTTTGGGTCCACAACATTGAGTGGCTAAACCCAAGCAATGAATTATGATTAAAGCTCATAACTCAGGTAGTTGATTGAGCGATAGACTTTCTCCTTCCTAACTCGGTCTAGCAATATTTTTTGGGTCCACAACATTGAGTGGCTAAACCCAAGCAATGAGTTATGATTAAAGCTCATAACTCTGGCAATGCTTTTATAGCATGTTAGACACATTTTTTATCATCCTTAATGAGTTTTATGTAGGTACCCACCATTTGCTAATGCTGCAGGAGCAGAAAAGGGATTCCATCTTGCTTGGAGTGTGCCTGGCTTCCCATCTTGCTTGAAGAGATAATGGCTTATCAACTAGTCATGGAAAAGAGAAAATTTACAATGGCATCATGCCTACTTATCCAGAGATAATGAAATCTGAGGTTTGGTTTAAAACTAGACAATCTAAACCATGACATGATATACATTTTTTTACTGTTAACCTAAAATGCTTGCTGCAAGGTTGTTATGTTAAACCTACTTCAATATCTCCAGGTCACTTAACCCTTGAAACTCTAAAGCTGGCCATGCATGTGTCAGTTTTTTACATTCAGCCAATTGGTAAAATTTTTAAAAAGAAAAAAATGAAAAAAAAAAAAAAAAAAAAACTGATTTGATTCCTCCATCCACACAATGTGGGTGCTGGAATCCTCCCCACTGTATCATTGTATTCTGACAGCAGGGAGATTTCCCTGCTGTCAAAATATACAGATCATCTCTCCAGCCTACGGCACTGACCGATTGGGAATATACTGACTTCTGTTCAACCACAGTGGCCACACATGGATCCAAATTCAGCTTTAGTTACTCTAAGGCTGGCCATACATGGAAGATTTTTTTTCAAAGTGGGCTGATCAAAAAAAACAAAACAAAGAACTGAACCGATTACCACATTGACACAAGTGGGGTCAATAGAGAAATCCTTCCTGCTTGGTTATTGTATACTGACAAAGGGGAGACAACTCCACTGTCAAAATACACTAATAAGCACTTATTGAAAGTAAAACCTTCCAACAAGCCGGTTCGGGAGAAGTCAATTGTTAGAGCAAAGTTTCAGGAATGGGAACAGCCATAGATGGATTGAAGATTCGGCTGGTTCCTGCTAAACCGGTCGAATTCCATTCCATCTATGGCCAGTTTCAGTGTTAAAGAGTATCTGCATGACTGAGGTCTCCAGAAGAAGAAACCTAAGAAGAAACCTGTGAAGAAAGCCTCCATATTTTTCCTCTGTTTACCGCTAATCAAAAAAAAGGAAGACCCGTGAAATTATAACCAACCAAAAAAAAAACATGTATTGCTTTATTTGCAATAAAACATTAACATTAACTAATATACCCTAACATGGCACCACAAAGTGCTCACTACTTCCTAGGAGTATCACCAGAACATTTTTCTGTGACCTTAGCCTGCAAAAAACAAAATGACTTTAGCTAGCTATTCTATCATAGTTCAAGGAAAATGTCAAAGCATAGTGGTACTGCGAACATTAATTAGGTACAGATGTTCCTCATCCCTACTGGAATAGTATACAGAAAAATGGACAAAGAATGGTATTTTAATGGCACTACAACTAAAGGTAAGTTAAAAAATAGAATCTATTGAAAGGTTACATGATTTTAGGTAAAAAAAAAAAACAATCCCAAATACAAATACATAAATATTGCAATATATTTTTTGTCTGTTGACCCCAACTGAACTATGCTGGTGTCACCACTAATCCTCAATTTAAAATAGGGAGCCCCCAATCATCATAGTGTGTATATGGTGGCAGAAACCACCATGGTTCACCGATACCCAGTAGTGGCTTAATTGAAGGGTGGTGATGTCCAGCTTAGTGACAGGCTCAGCATGTTTTGCATATTTATACGCTTCTTCAGGAGATTGAGGGTTAAAGTGCTTACATCTATAAAAAAGTAGATCTAACATCATTAGGATATCTCAAACGTTCAAAAACATAATAGAGTGTTACATGTTAGCCTCCGCAGTCATGCAGAACACCACGTAATACTTACAAAACAATGAAAAGACCACATGAGGAGAGGACGGTTAGGGCAATATTGACCCCCCGATGAAAGGTTGATATGGGGACACACCTAAAGATAACCGTGCACAAGGATGTAACCCAGGCATGGACTGCATATAGTGTATTAACATATTCAACAAAGGACAGCAACTTACTAGAGTATAGAAACTATCTCAATTAGGAGGCATAGAGACAAATAATTCTGTTTAATGAAAAGGAGGATATGTATTGCCCTGAAAAAAAAGCTCCAAAAATTAAGCACTGTGTAGATCAGGATAGAGATAGAGATAGAGATAGAGATAGAGATAGAGATAGAGATAGAGATAGAGATAGAGATAGAGATAGAGATAGAGATAGAGATAGAGATAGAGATAGAGATAGAGATAGAGATAGAGATAGAGATAGAGATAGAGATAGAGATAGAGATAGAGATAGAGATAGAGATAGAGATAGAGATAGAGATAGAGATAGAGATAGAGATAGAGATAGAGATAGAGATAGAGATAGAGATAGAGATAGAGATAGAGATAGAGATAGAGATAGAGATAGAGATAGAGATAGAGATAGAGATAGAGATAGAGATAGAGATAGAGATAGAGATAGAGATAGAGATAGAGATAGAGATAGAGATAGAGATAGAGATAGAGATAGAGATAGAGATAGAGATAGAGATAGAGATAGAGATAGAGATAGAGATAGAGATAGAGATAGAGATAGAGATAGAGATAGAGATAGAGATAGAGATAGAGATAGAGATAGAGATAGAGATAGAGATAGAGATAGAGATAGAGATAGAGATAGAGATAGAGATAGAGATAGAGATAGAGATAGAGATAGAGATAGAGATAGAGATAGAGATAGAGATAGAGATAGAGATAGAGATAGAGATAGAGATAGAGATAGAGATAGAGATAGAGATAGAGATAGAGATAGAGATAGAGATAGAGATAGAGATAGAGATAGAGATAGAGATAGAGATAGAGATAGAGATAGAGATAGAGATAGAGATAGAGATAGAGATAGAGATAGAGATAGAGATAGAGATAGAGATAGAGATAGAGATAGAGATAGAGATAGAGATAGAGATAGAGATAGAGATAGAGATAGAGATAGAGATAGAGATAGAGATAGAGATAGAGATAGAGATAGAGATAGAGATAGAGATAGAGATAGAGATAGAGATAGAGATAGAGATAGAGATAGAGATAGAGATAGAGATAGAGATAGAGATAGAGATAGAGATAGAGATAGAGATAGAGATAGAGATAGAGATAGAGATAGAGATAGAGATAGAGATAGAGATAGAGATAGAGATAGAGATAGAGATAGAGATAGAGATAGAGAAGAGATAGAGATAGAGATAGAGATAGAGATAGAGATAGAGATAGAGATAGAGATAGAGATAGAGATAGAGATAGAGATAGAGATAGAGATAGAGATAGAGATAGAGATAGAGATAGAGATAGAGATAGAGATAGAGATAGAGATAGAGATAGAGTAGAGATAGAGATAGAGATAGAGATAGAGATAGAGATAGAGATAGAGATAGAGATAGAGATAGAGATAGAGATAGAGATAGAGATAGAGATAGAGATAGAGATAGAGATAGAGATAGAGATAGAGATAGAGATAGAGATAGAGATAGAGATAGAGATAGAGATAGAGATAGAGATAGAGATAGAGATAGAGATGAGATAGAGATAGAGATAGAGATAGAGATAGAGATAGAGATAGAGATAGAGATAGAGATAGAGATAGAGATAGAGATAGAGATAGAGATAGAGATAGAGATAGAGATAGAGATAGAGATAGAGATAGAGATAGAGATAGAGATAGAGATAGAGATAGAGATAGAGATAGAGATAGAGATAGAGATAGAGATAGAGATAGAGATAGAGATAGAGATAGAGATAGAGATAGAGATAGAGATAGAGATAGAGATAGAGATAGAGATAGAGATAGAGATAGAGATAGAGATAGAGATAGAGATAGAGATAGAGATAGAGATAGAGATAGAGATAGAGATAGAGATAGAGATAGAGATAGAGATAGAGATCGAGATAGAGATAGAGATAGAGATAGAGATAGAGATAGAGATAGAGATAGAGATAGAGATAGAGATAGAGATAGAGATAGAGATAGAGATAGAGATAGAGATAGAGATAGAGATAGAGATAGAGATAGAGATAGAGATAGAGATAGAGATAGAGATAGAGATAGAGATAGAGATAGAGATAGAGATAGAGATAGAGATAGAGATAGAGATAGAGATAGAGATAGAGAAGGGATAGAGATAGAGATAGAGTAGAGATAGAGATAGAGATAGAGATAGAGATAGAGATAGAGATAGAGATAGAGATAGAGATAGAGATAGAGATAGAGATAGAGATAGAGATAGAGATAGAGATAGAGATAGAGATAGAGATAGAGATAGAGATAGAGGATAGAGATAGAGATAGAGATAGAGATAGAGATAGAGATAGAGATAGAGATAGAGATAGAGATAGAGATAGAGATAGAGATAGAGATAGAGATAGAGATAGAGATAGAGATAGAGATAGAGATAGAGATAGAGATAGAGATAGAGATAGAGATAGAGATAGAGATAGAGATAGAGATAGAGATAGAGATAGAGATAGAGATAGAGATAGAGATAGAGATAGAGATAGAGATAGAGATAGAGATAGAGATAGAGATAGAGATAGAGATAGAGATAGAGATAGAGATAGAGATAGAGATAGAGATAGAGATAGAGATAGAGATAGAGATAGAGATAGAGATGATAGAGATAGAGATAGAGATAGAGATAGAGATAGAGAGATAGAGATAGAGATAGAGATAGAGATAGAGATAGAGATAGAGATAGAGATAGAGATAGAGATAGAGATAGAGATAGAGATAGAGATAGAGAGATAGAGATAGAGATAGAGATAGAGATAGAGATAGAGATAGAGATAGAGATAGAGATAGAGATAGAGATAGAGATAGAGATAGAGATAGAGATAGAGATAGAGATAGAGATAGAGATAGAGATAGAGATAGAGATAGAGATAGAGATAGAGATAGAGATAGAGATAGAGATAGAGATAGAGATAGAGAGATAGAGATAGAGATAGAGATAGAGATAGAGATAGAGATAGAGATAGAGATAGAGATAGAGATAGAGATAGAGATAGAGATAGAGATAGAGATAGAGATAGAGATAGAGATAGAGATAGAGATAGAGATAGAGATAGAGATAGAGATAGAGATAGAGATAGAGATAGAGATAGAGATAGAGATAGAGATAGAGATAGAGATAGAGATAGAGATAGAGATAGAGATAGAGATAGAGATAGAGATAGAGATAGAGATAGAGATAGAGATAGAGATAGAGATAGAGATAGAGATAGAGATAGAGATAGAGATAGAGATAGAGATAGAGATAGAGATAGAGATAGAGATAGAGATAGAGATAGAGATAGAGATAGAGATAGAGATAGAGATAGAGATAGAGATAGAGATAGAGATAGAGATAGAGATAGAGATAGAGATAGAGATAGAGATAGAGATAGAGATAGAGATAGAGATAGAGATAGAGATAGAGATAGAGATAGAGATAGAGATAGAGATAGAGATAGAGGATAGAGATAGAGATAGAGATAGAGATAGAGATAGAGATAGAGATAGAGATAGAGATAGAGATAGAGATAGAGATAGAGATAGAGATAGAGATAGAGATAGAGATAGAGATAGAGATAGAGATAGAGATAGAGATAGAGATAGAGATAGAGATAGAGATAGAGATAGAGATAGAGATAGAGATAGAGATAGAGATAGAGATAGAGATAGAGATAGAGATAGAGATAGAGATAGAGATAGAGATAGAGATAGAGATAGAGATAGAGATAGAGATAGAGATAGAGATAGAGATAGAGATAGAGATAGAGATAGAGATAGAGATAGAGATAGAGATAGAGATAGAGATAGAGATAGAGATAGAGATAGAGATAGAGATAGAGATAGAGATAGAGATAGAGATAGAGATAGAGATAGAGATAGAGATAGAGATAGAGATAGAGATAGAGATAGAGATAGAGATAGAGATAGAGATAGAGATAGAGATAGAGATAGAGATAGAGATAGAGATAGAGATAGAGATAGAGATAGAGATAGAGATAGAGATAGAGATAGAGATAGAGATAGAGATAGAGATAGAGATAGAGATAGAGATAGAGATAGAGATAGAGATAGAGATAGAGATAGAGATAGAGATGAGATAGAGATAGAGATAGAGATAGAGATAGAGATAGAGATAGAGATAGAGATAGAGATAGAGATAGAGATAGAGATAGAGATAGAGATAGAGATAGAGATAGAGATAGAGATAGAGATAGAGATAGAGATAGAGATAGAGATAGAGATAGAGATAGAGATAGAGATAGAGATAGAGATAGAGATAGAGATAGAGATAGAGATAGAGATAGAGATAGAGATAGAGATAGAGATAGAGATAGAGATAGAGATAGAGATAGAGATAGAGATAGAGATAGAGATAGAGATAGAGATAGAGATAGAGATAGAGATAGAGATAGAGATAGAGATAGAGATAGAGATAGAGATAGAGATAGAGATAGAGATAGAGATAGAGATAGAGATAGAGATAGAGATAGAGATAGAGATAGAGATAGAGATAGAGATAGAGATAGAGATAGAGATAGAGATAGAGATAGAGATAGAGATAGAGATAGAGATAGAGATAGAGATAGAGATAGAGATAGAGATAGAGATAGTAGAGATAGAGATAGAGATAGAGATAGAGATAGAGATAGAGATAGAGATAGAGATAGAGATAGAGATAGAGATAGAGATAGAGATAGAGATAGAGATAGAGATAGAGATAGAGATAGAGATAGAGATAGAGATAGAGATAGAGATAGAGATAGAGATAGAGATAGAGATAGAGATAGAGATAGAGATAGAGATAGAGATAGAGATAGAGATAGAGATAGAGATAGAGATAGAGATAGAGATAGAGATAGAGATAGAGATAGAGATAGAGATAGAGATAGAGATAGAGATAGAGATAGAGATAGAGATAGAGATAGAGATAGAGATAGAGATAGAGATAGAGATAGAGATATATAGATAGAGATATAGATATATAGATAGATATATAGATATATATATAGAGATAGAGATATATATATATATAGAGATATATATATATATAGAGATATATATATATAGAGATATATATATAGAGATATATATATAGAGATATATATATAGAGATATATATATATATATATATATATAGAGAGAGAGAGATATATATATATAGAGATATATATATATATATATAGAGATATATATATCTCTAATTATTCAATATTGTTCCGTTATTGAATAAATATCTATCTAGTATTAATAATCAGGCTCTTTATAATCCTAAGGCAAGAATGAATAGACCTGTAAACACATTGATTTTTACATATATCTCAGGAATAACAGGATTATTTGTCCCCATGCCTCTTAAATTGAGATAGTTTGTATACTCCAGTAAGTTGCTTTCCTTTGTTGAATCTGTTAATAGCCTATATGCAGTCCATGCCTGCGTCACATCCTCGTGCATGGTTATCCTTAGGTGTGTCCCCATATCAACCTTTCATCTGGGGGTCATTATTGCCCTAACCATCCTCCCCTCATGCAGTCTTTTCTTGGTTTTGTAAGTATTACGTGGTGTTCTGCATGAATTTGCGGAGGCTAATATGTAACGCTCTATACTTATGTTTTTGAATGTTTGAGATATCCAATATCTTTACATCTACTTTATTATAGATGTATGCACTTTAAACCTCAAGCTCCTGAAGAAGCGTATAAATACGCAAAACATCTTGAGCAAGTCGCTAAGCTGAATATCACCACCCCTCAATTAAGCCACTATTGGATAGCTGGTTATCAGGGAACCATGGTGGTTTTTACCACCATATACACACACTATGATGATTGGGGGCTCCCCATTTTAAATTGAGGATTAGTGGTGAAATCAAAATAGTTCAGTTGGGGTCAATAGACAAAAAAATAGTGCAATATATATGTATTTGGGATTGTTTTTTAACCTCAAATCAAACTTTTCAATAAATTCTATTTTCTAACTCACCTTTAGTTGTGCCGCCATTAAAATCCCATTCTTTGTCTATTTTTCTGTAGCTATCCTACCAACCCCTATATGCTGTGCACATCATACAACAGACCATAATTGTACCATCACCATAAGCCCAATACCAAGGGGCCCCCAGTGGTACAGGAAAGGGAAGAACCCCAAAATGTACACAGGAACAAGCCAGAAGGTAAAAACACATCAAGATTACCTGACTTGCAGCAACCCGTCCTACTCAGGCCACAGAGGTCTATTGTACCTCCTATCTAACCAGGACAGTTTTAAGAAACTGCTTTAATTAGTACAAAGGTCTTAGCAGAACGAGGTTTTTAATATTTAATAGTGTACAGAGCACAAATGAACAGACATGAGACAGTCTGTAAACATTAATAATCCTTGCATTTCCTGTAAAAGTCTTGAGGAATGATCTTTAAGATATCCTTATACCAAGATACTTGAGCTTAATACACACGATATAAAAAAAACAAAATATTATGATACAATACAATATATATATATATATATATATATATATATATATATATATATATATATATATATATATATATATATATATATATATATATATATATATATAATAATAATGTTTCCCTTAAATGTGCCACAGCATTTATAGACTAAATTTGATACATACCTCTAATTTCTCAGCAGTTGACTCTTGAACAGCCCATCATTGCCATAGTTCAGTCTTGATAGTCATGGTCATCTCACCATCTACAAAATAAATATAGGCATTGGGATCCCAAAAAAACATAAGCAGTGAAACTGAAGAATATGCGTTGGGTGTAATGAACAATGGATAATGAAAATTGAAGTTAGCCATTTAAAGTATTGAAGTTCTAATGGACAGCTCAAAAGGAGAAGGAGAGTTTATGTAGAACGTACCTACATCCTAAATTGACATATCCAAAGACAACGCATACAAATGGGGGAACAGGACTTTCTTTGTACCGTTATGAGACATTTAAAAGAGAATTTAAAATTAAAAATTTTTGTATTGTGTACATATAGTTTTATAAAAAAAAAAAAAGTATATAAAGATCATATAAACATACAAGTTATAGATCTGTTTTTTTATCCCTCGATGGTCACCAAGGATGAGCAAACCCCCCCCCAACCCCCCCCCCCCACCCCCTTCCGTTCGGTTCGCAACAGAACATCCGAGGAGGCAAAACATTAAGAACACACGAACACCATTAAAGTCTATGGGACACAAACATGAAAAATCAAAAGTGCTCATTTTAAAGGCTTATATGCAAGTTCTTGTCATAAAAAGTGTTTGGGAACCCGGGTCCTGCCCCACGGGACATGTATCAATGCAAACAAAAGTTTTTAAAAAACGGCCGTTTTTTCAGGAGCAGTGATTTTAATAATGCTTAAAGTGAAACAATAAAAAGGAAATAATCCTTTAAATATTGTGCCTCTGGGGTGTTTATAGAATGCCTGTAAAGTGGTGCATTTTTCCCTGTTTAGAACAGTGCCACAGCAAAATTACATTTCTAAAGGAAAAAAGTAATTTAAAACTGATCGCGACTGTAATGAATTGTCAGGTCTCGGCAATATAGATAAAACTCATTGAAAAATCGCCATGGGTGCCTCCCCCCCCCCCAGTCCATTACCAGGCCCTTCGGGTCTGGTATGAATATTAAGGGGAACCCTGAACCAAAATTTAAAAAAATGTGTGGGGGTCCCCCCAAATGCACACCAGGCCCTTCAGGTCTGATATGGAAATAATGGGGAACCCTGCGCCAAAATAAAAAAAAAAGAAAAAAGAAAAAGGCATAGGGATCTCCCCAAAAGCCATACCAGACCCTTATCTGAGCATGCAACCTGGCAGGCCTCAGGAAAAGAGGGGGGGATGAGATAGCGCCCATGTCTTGAACTGTACCAGGCCACATGCCCTCAACAAATGAAGGGTGCTTTGGGGTCTGGCCCCAAAGCACCTTGTCCCCATGTTGATGGGGACAAGGGCCTCATCCCCACAACCCTTGCATGGTGGTTGTGGGGCTTATTGGAATCTGGAAGTCGCCAGATCCTGGCCGCCCCATGTGAATTGGTAACAGGGTACATTGTACCCCTACGATTTCACAAAAAAAAAAGTATCTAAAATGGTAAAGACAAGAGACAGCTTGGAACAAGTCCTTTGTTAAAAGATAAACAAATAAAAATGTCCCGCAATGTAAATCCATGACGCCAGATGGATCAAAAAAAAAAAAAAGCCGCAACAGTTCTGCCTCCATAGGAGGCTCCCGCTGAGTGACGCTTCTTCTGGGTGACAGCTGTTATATAGCTGAGGGTGGGGCACCTGGTTGACTTGAACGGGTGACTCCACACCCTCTGAAGCCTCCGTAGCATCAGAGAGGGGGTGGGGTCACCTGTTTACGTCACCGGGTGGCCCTGCCCTCAGCTATATAACAGCTGTCACCCAGAAGAAGCGTCACTCAGCGGGAGCCTCCCATGGAGGTGGAATTGTTGCTGCTTTTTTTTTTGGTCTGTTGGGCGCCGTGGATTTAGATCGCGGGACATTTTTATTTATTTGTTTATCTTTTAATAAAGGACTTATCTCAAGCTGTCTCTTGTCTTTACCATTTTAGACACATTTTTTTTGTGAAATGGTAGGGGTACCAACTCACATAGGGGGGGCTGGGATCTGGGGGTCCCCTTGTTAAAGGGGGCTTCCAGATTCTGATAAGCCCCCCCGCCTGCATACCTCCACAACCACTGGGCAAGGGTTGTGGGGATGAGGCCCTTGTCCCCATCAACATGGGGACAAGGTGCTTTGGGGGTCTAACCCCCAAAGCACCCTCCCCAAGTTGAGGGCATTTGGCCTGGTATGGTTTAGGGGTGGGTGCTCTCTCGTTTCCGCCCTCTTTTCCTGCGGCCTGCCAGGTTGTGTGCTTGAATAAGGGTGGTATGGATTTTGGGGGGCCCCTACGCCATTTTTTAAAAATTTTGGAGCAGGGTTTTCCTTATTTCCCTACCAGTCCTGAAGGACCTGGTATGGATTTTGGGGGGGCCCACGCAATTTTTTTAAAAAAAATTTGGTTTAGGGTTCCCCTTAATATTTATACCAGACCCAAAAGGTCCTTTAATGGACTGGGGGGGAGCCCATGCCATTTTTTTCAATGAGTTTTAGCTATATTGCCAAGACCCGACAATTCATTACAGCCGCAATCAGTTTTAAATGACAATTATTCCTTTAGAAATGTAATTTTGCTGTGGTACTGTTCTAAACACAGGAAAAATGCACCACTTTACAGGCATAAGTATAGACACCCCCAGGCATGATATTTAAAGGAATATTTCATTTTTATTGTTTAATTTTAAGCATTAGAAAAATCACTGCTCCCAAAAAAAAAATAAAAAAAATAAAAAAATTGATGATATGTCCCCTGGGGCAGGACCCAGGTCCCCAAACACTTTTTATGACAATAACTTGTATAGAAACCTTTAAAATGAGCACTTTTTCATGTTAGTGTCCTATAAACTTAAGCGGTGTTCAGGCAGCTTTTAAATTTGCCCCGAACAATGCATATTGTTCGGTGTTCGCCAAACATCCGAACAACCAAAGTTCAGCCTGAACCGTTCACCCATCCCTAAATAGTCACTACAACCCCAGGTTAGGAAACCCTTCTACCTGGAAAATTACTCCAGAGTAGATCAGTAAATGTAGGCCATTGAACTTGACATGTTTCATGGTCGCAAAAACATTGCCACCACCCTCACTTATAGCTGGCCATCGCAGTAAGAGGCATTGGAAGGCCACAGATAACAAAACCTGGGGAATGCCCAGGAAAAAAAGACAACCAATTTACCTGTCTAACAGTATACGTTAAAAACAGGGGTTCTGTCCGCACGCATTTGCAAACGCATGCGTAAGCCACAGAGCCACGTCACGGCACCCTGTAATCTGTGGTCCTAACACTAAGACACACACAGTGGAGGCACATGCATTCTGATGGTTAAGTGTGGCCTTCCAATGTCTCTTACTGCGATAGCCAGCTATAAGTGAGGGTGGTGGCAATGTTTTTGTAATCACATTGGGGTGTGTATTGGTCCAGCAATGCACCAGCACCTTTGCAGCCATTGTGCTATTTTCTGGGTGTCTGGTGTGTCCTGTACCTTTAAGAAGGGGTGGGCTCCCTTCAGTCCACCTGCCCTCACTTAACCATCAGAATGCATGTGCCTCCACTGTGGGGACACACAAATTTTTAGTGTTAGGACCACAGGTTACAGGGTGCCGTGACGTGGCTTTGTGGCTTACGCATGCGTTTGCACAATGTACAAGAAACACTCACAAAAAGTAGATAAAGTATAGGCTTGTCTGTCTATTATCCTGGAGTCTCCTCGGATCCGGAAATGGTTCCTGGTGTTGCTGTAGCAGGTCCTCAGCGCGTCCTGTGGCCACAGGAAAAGAGCCGGGACCAGCGTGGCGCGCACAAAAGGGACGTCATGGGGACACATCTGGAGGAGCTGATCACAGGAAGGAGTAGATACTGACAGGTTACGCACTTGGTTGGCCAACAGAAGGAGCTGAAGCTCCAAGCACGTAGCCTGTCAGTATCTACTCCTTCCTGTGATCAGCTCCTCCGGATGTGTCCCCGTGACTTCACTTCCGTGCGCTCCACGCTGGTCCCGGCTTTTCTCCCGTGGCCATAGGACGCGTTGAGGACCTGCTACAGCAACACTAGGAACCATTTCCGGATCCGAGGAGACTCCAGGATGATACACACAGACGGGCCCTTTACTTTATCTACTTCTTGTGTGTGTTTCATGTACATTGTGCCATTAAAAATTAGTTTTAATACTGCACTTAGGTGGCGCTCCGTTTCTTCTCTCCCCCTTATTCTCCTGCATACAGAGCCAGCTCTCTAAGGAAAGCAGCTGCCCTAATTACCTCATCATCACCTGTATCTTTGGACTACTATGTCATACTTATGAACTTATGATCCCCCATCCAATATATATTGAGTACTAGTGTTTTTTTACCACTATAATTTATTTTACTGTATATTACACTGTATCCTGCGCTGACAGTTATTGTTACTATCACCAAGGAGGAGACATGCTTCCCAGTGCACACCAATGGCAAGGGGAGACATGCTTCCCGTTGAACACCAATGGCAAGGGGAGACATGCTTCCCGTTGAACACCAATGGCAAGGGGAGACATGCTTCCCGTTGAACACCAATGGCAAGGGGAGACATGCTTCCCGTTGAACACCAATGGCAAGGGGAGACATGCTTTCCATCAATGGTGGCTTATGCTCAAAATTTTTGGGGTGCGCGCAAACAAACTGAAAAATACTGAAACCCCCCCATTAATTGCAGCCTCACTGTGCCCGTCAAATGCAGCCACGTGTGCCCACCGACCCCCCCACTTGCGGGCTCAATACTCTGGCAGCACCCCCAAACCCCACCCCCCAGCCCCCTCTCTCTCTGCGGGTGCGTGTGGCTCTGACAGACCCCCCTAGCACTTACTGCTAGGCAGAAGCTCCTCTCAGTGCAGCAAGTGCACCAGAGCGGCGGCGGTGACCTCCGCTCCAGCATGTCTCCTCTGCTGAGTCCACTCCTCTTCCTAAGTGCCAGGCATCCAATAGGGAGGCCTGGTGCTTTGGCAAATCGGGAAACAGGTCTGATGCCCTGCCCTCCGATTGGCGGGGAGGAAGGTTAGCGTGAAAATAAATTCGCTATTGTCACACAATTGGGTGGGATCAGGGCGCACTCTCTGCATCCCGAGCCCACCCTATTTTGAAGCCTATTTGAGCCTCTGGCTCTAATCAGGTGCTTCAAAAAGTACCACCCCCTCCTGCCCCCGCCATAGGAATCCATGCATCCAGCGTCCTGAAAGGGGCGCCCACAGTGCATGGGCCGCCACTGCTTCCCATTGAACACCAATGGCAAGGGGAAGACATGCTTCCCATACATTACCAATGGCAAGGGGAAGACATGCTTCCCATACATTACCAATGGCAAGGGGAAGACATGCTTCCCATACATTACCAATGGCAAGGGGAAGACATGCTTCCCATACATTACCAATGGCAAGGGGAAGACATGCTTCCCATACATTACCAATGGCAAGGGGAGACATGCTTCTCATACATTACCAATGGCAAGGGGGGACAAGCTGCCCATTCATTACCAATGGCAAGGGGGGACAAGCTGCCCATTCATTACCAATGGCAAGGGGAGACAAGCTTCCCATTGAACAATTTCTACATTTACCCATCAGTGAGGAACCCCGCTGACAGCTTGATGGCTCATCGGTTCTGAAGGTCATGGCGGCCAGCTTCCCAGCTATATATACACAGTGTTTTTAAAGGAAAAATGCAAAAAGCATCAAAAATTGCATCACAAACACAACACTTGTGTTTCTGCTGCAACTTCATTGAAGTCTATTACACACAAAACGTGGGGAAAAAGTCCCCCCCAAATCCTTTTCAAAAATGCACTGGCTTCATAATGCATAGATGTGAACGTGTACCATAGGAAACCATGTTTCATAGGAACACCAATGGCAAGGGGAGACATGCTTCCCATTCATCAGCAATGACAAGTGGAGACTAGGGATGAGCCGAACACCCCACCCCCCCCAGTTCGGTTCGAAGCAGAACATGCGAACAGGCAAAAAATTCGGCAGAACACACAAACACCGTTAAAGTCTATGGAATACAAACATGAATAATCAAAAGTGCTAATTTTAAAGGCTTATATGCAAGTTATTGTCATAAAAAGTGTTTGGGGACCCGGGTCCTGCCCCCAGGGGACATGTATCAATGCAAAAAAAAAATAAAAACCGACATTTTTTCAGGAGCAGTGATTTTTTAATGTTTAAAGTGAAACAATAAAAATGTAATATTCCTTTAAATATTGTGCCTGGGGGGTGTCTATAGTATGCCTGCAAAGTGGCACATTTTTTCCCAATGTTTAGAACAGTACCACAGCAAAATTACATTTCTAAAGGAAAAATTGTCATTTAAAACTACTCGTGGCTTTAATGAATTGTCGGGTCTCTGCAATATAGATAAAACGCATTGAAAAAAATAAAATAAAAAAAGAGCAGTCCATTACCAGGCCCCTTGGGTCTGGTATGAATATTAAGGGGAACCCCGAACCAAAATTTAAAAAAATTGCGCGGAGGTCCCCCTAAAATCCATACCAGGCCCTTCAGGGCCGATATGGAAATTAAGGGAAACCCTGTGCCAAATTAAAAAAAAAAAAAAAAAAAGATCTAGGGGTCCCCCCAAAATCTCACTCAGGTCTGGTATGAATTTTAAGGGGAACCCTGCGACAAATTTTTTTTTTAAATGGCGTAGGGGTCCCCCCAAAATCCATACCAGACCCTTATCCGAGCAAGCAACCTGGCAGGCCGCAGGAAAAGAGGGGGGACAAGAGCGCCCCCCCTCCTGAACCGTACCCGGCCACATGCTCTCAACATGGGGAGGGTGCTTTTGGGGTCTGATCCCAAAGTCCCTTGTCCCCATGTTGATGGGGACAAGGGCCTCATTACCCACAACCTTTGCCCGGTAAATGTGGGGTTTGCGGGCGGGGGGCTTATCGGAATCTGGAAGCCCCCTTTAACAAGAGGACCCCCAGGTCCCGGCCTCCCCCCTGTGTGAATTGGTAATGGGGTACCCCTACCATGTCACAAGAAAGTGTCAAAAATGGTAAAGACAAGAGACAGCTTGGGACAGGTCCTTTATTAAAAAATAAAGAAATACAAATGTCCTCCATGGGAGGCTCCCGCCGACTGACGCGTCTTCTCTGTGACAGTTCTTATATCACTGAGGGCGGGGCCACCCGGTGACGTAAATGGGTAACAACGCCCCCCTATGATGCCACGGGGAAACCCCCATGGCGTCAGAGGGGGCAGGGTCATCCATTTACATCACGGAGTGGCCCCGCCCTCAGTAATATAAGAACTGTCACAGAGAAGACGCGTCAGTCGGCGGGAGCCTCCCATGGAGGACATTTTTATTTCTTTATTTTTTCATAAAGGACCTTTCCCAAGCTGTCTCTTGTCTTTACCATTTTTGAACACTTTCTTGTGAAATGGTAGGGGTACCCCATTACCAATTCACACAGGGGGGAGGCCGGGATCTGGGGGTACCTTGCTAAAGGGGGCTTCCAGATTCCGATAAGCCCCCCCGCCCGCAAACCCCACATCCACCAGGCAAGGGTTGTGGGTATGAGGCCCTTGTCCCCATCAACATGGGGACAAGGTACTTTGGGGTCAGACCCCAAAAGCACCCTCCCCATGTTGAGGGAATGTGGCCTGGTATGGTTCAGGAGGGGGGCGCTCTCGTCCCCCCCCTTTTTCTGCGGCCTGCCAGGTTGCGTGCTCGGATAAGGGTCTGGTATGGATTTTGGGGGGACCCCTATGCCATTTTCTTTTTTAATTTGGTGCAGGGTTCCCCTTAATTTCCATATCAGACCTGAAGGGCCTGGTATTGATTTTAGGGGGACCCAATGCAATTTTTTTTAAAATTTTGGTTTGGGGCACCCCTTAATATTCATATCAGACACAAAGGGCCTGGTAATGGACTGGGGGGGGGGGACCCATGTTCTTTTTATCAATGAGTTTTATCTATATTGCCAAGACCTGACAATTCATTACAGCCACGATCAGTTTTATATGACAATTTTTCCTTTACAAATGTCATTTTGCTATGGTACTGTTCTAAACACGGGAAAAATGCGCCAATTTGCAGGCATACTATAGAAACCCAACAGGCACAATATTTAAAGGAATATTTCATTTTTATTGTTTCACTTTAAGCATTATTTTAAAAAAAATAAATTCACTGCTCCAGAAAAAACGTCCGTTTAAAAAAAAAAATTGCATTGATACATGTCCCCTGGGGCAGGAGCCGGGTCCCCAAACACCTTTTATGACAATAACTTGCATATAAGCCTTTAAAATTAGCACTTTTGATTTTTCATGTTAGTGTCCGATAGACTTTAACGGTATTCTGACGTCTTTCGAATTTGCCGCAAACACTGCATATTGTTCGCTGCTGGAGACAGGCTTCCCATACATTACCAATGGCAAGGGGAGACAGGCTTCCCATACATTACCAATGGCAAGGGGAGACAGGCTTCCCATACATTACCAATGGCAAGGGGAGACAGGCTTCCCATACATTACCAATGGCAAGGGGAGACAGGCTTCCCATACATTACCAATGGCAAGGGGAGACAGGCTTCTCATACATTACCAATGGCAAGGGGAGACAGGCTTCCCATACATTACCAATGGCAAGGGGAGACAGGCTTCCCATACATTACCAATGGCAAGGGGAGACAGGCTTCCCATACATTACCAATGGCAAGGGGAGACAGGCTTCCCATACATTACCAATGGCAAGGGGAGACAGGCTTCCCATACATTACCATTGGCAAGGGGAGACAGGCTTCCCATACATTGGCAAGGGGAGACAGGCTTCCCATACATTGGCAAGGGGAGACAGGCTTCCCATACATTGGCAAGGGGAGACAGGCTTCCCATACATTGGCAAGGGGAGACAGGCTTCCCATACATTGGCAAGGGGAGACAGGCTTCCCATACATTGGCAAGGGGAGACAGGCTTCCCATACATTGGCAAGGGGAGACAGGCTTCCCATACATTGGCAAGGGGAGACAGGCTTCCCATACATTGGCAAGGGGAGACAGGCTTCCCATACATTGGCAAGGGGAGACAGGCTTCCCATACATTGGCAAGGGGAGACAGGCTTCCCATACATTGGCAAGGGGAGACAGGCTTCCCATACATTGGCAAGGGGAGACAGGCTTCCCATACATTGGCAAGGGGAGACAGGCTTCCCATACATTGGCAAGGGGAGACAGGCTTCCCATACATTGGCAAGGGGAGACAGGCTTCCCATACATTGGCAAGGGGAGACAGGCTTCCCATACATTGGCAAGGGGAGACAGGCTTCCCATACATTGGCAAGGGGAGACAGGCTTCCCATACATTGGCAAGGGGAGACAGGCTTCCCATACATTGGCAAGGGGAGACAGGCTTCCCATACATTGGCAAGGGGAGACAGGCTTCCCATACATTGGCAAGGGGAGACAGGCTTCCCATACATTGGCAAGGGGAGACAGGCTTCCCATACATTGGCAAGGGGAGACAGGCTTCCCATACATTGGCAAGGGGAGACAGGCTTCCCATACATTGGCAAGGGGAGACAGGCTTCCCATACATTGGCAAGGGGAGACAGGCTTCCCATACATTGGCAAGGGGAGACAGGCTTCCCATACATTGGCAAGGGGAGACAGGCTTCCCATACATTGGCAAGGGGAGACAGGCTTCCCATACATTGGCAAGGGGAGACAGGCTTCCCATACATTGGCAAGGGGAGACAGGCTTCCCATACATTGGCAAGGGGAGACAGGCTTCCCATACATTGGCAAGGGGAGACAGGCTTCCCATACATTGGCAAGGGGAGACAGGCTTCCCATACATTGGCAAGGGGGGACAGGCTTCCCATACATTGGCAAGGGGGGACAGGCTTCCCATACATTGGCAAGGGGGGACAGGCTTCCCATACATTGGCAAGGGGGGACAGGCTTCCCATACATTGGCAAGGGGGGACAGGCTTCCCATACATTGGCAAGGGGGGACAGGCTTCCCATACATTGGCAAGGGGGGACAGGCTTCCCATACATTGGCAAGGGGGGACAGGCTTCCCATACATTGGCAAGGGGGGACAGGCTTCCCATACATTGGCAAGGGGGGACAGGCTTCCCATACATTGGCAAGGGGGGACAGGCTTCCCATACATTGGCAAGGGGGGACAGGCTTCCCATACATTGGCAAGGGGGGACAGGCTTCCCATACATTGGCAAGGGGGGACAGGCTTCCCATACATTGGCAAGGGGAGACAGGCTTCCCATACATTGGCAAGGGGAGACAGGCTTCCCATACATTGGCAAGGGGAGACAGGCTTCCCATACATTGGCAAGGGGAGACAGGCTTCCCATACATTGGCAAGGGGAGACAGGCTTCCCATACATTGGCAAGGGGAGACAGGCTTCCCATACATTGGCAAGGGGAGACAGGCTTCCCATACATTGGCAAGGGGAGACAGGCTTCCCATACATTGGCAAGGGGAGACAGGCTTCCCATACATTGGCAAGGGGAGACAGGCTTCCCATACATTGGCAAGGGGAGACAGGCTTCCCATACATTGGCAAGGGGAGACAGGCTTCCCATACATTGGCAAGGGGAGACAGGCTTCCCATACATTGGCAAGGGGAGACAGGCTTCCCATACATTGGCAAGGGGAGACAGGCTTCCCATACATTGGCAAGGGGAGACAGGCTTCCCATACATTGGCAAGGGGAGACAGGCTTCCCATACATTGGCAAGGGGAGACAGGCTTCCCATACATTGGCAAGGGGAGACAGGCTTCCCATACATTGGCAAGGGGAGACAGGCTTCCCATACATTGGCAAGGGGAGACAGGCTTCCCATACATTGGCAAGGGGAGACAGGCTTCCCATACATTGGCAAGGGGAGACAGGCTTCCCATACATTGGCAAGGGGAGACAGGCTTCCCATACATTGGCAAGGGGAGACAGGCTTCCCATACATTGGCAAGGGGAGACAGGCTTCCCATACATTGGCAAGGGGAGACAGGCTTCCCATACATTGGCAAGGGGAGACAGGCTTCCCATACATTGGCAAGGGGAGACAGGCTTCTCATACATTGGCAAGGGGAGACAGGCTTCCCATACATTGGCAAGGGGAGACAGGCTTCCCATACATTGGCAAGGGGAGACAGGCTTCCCATACATTGGCAAGGGGAGACAGGCTTCCCATACATTGGCAAGGGGAGACAGGCTTCCCATACATTGGCAAGGGGAGACAGGCTTCCCATACATTGGCAAGGGGAGACAGGCTTCCCATACATTGGCAAGGGGAGACAGGCTTCCCATACATTGGCAAGGGGAGACAGGCTTCCCATACATTGGCAAGGGGAGACAGGCTTCCCATACATTGGCAAGGGGAGACAGGCTTCCCATACATTGGCAAGGGGAGACAGGCTTCCCATACATTGGCAAGGGGAGACAGGCTTCCCATACATTGGCAAGGGGAGACAGGCTTCCCATACATTGGCAAGGGGAGACAGGCTTCCCATACATTGGCAAGGGGAGACAGGCTTCCCATACATTGGCAAGGGGAGACAGGCTTCCCATACATTGGCAAGGGGAGACAGGCTTCCCATACATTGGCAAGGGGAGACAGGCTTCCCATACATTGGCAAGGGGAGACAGGCTTCCCATACATTGGCAAGGGGAGACAGGCTTCCCATACATTGGCAAGGGGAGACAGGCTTCCCATACATTGGCAAGGGGAGACAGGCTTCCCATACATTGGCAAGGGGAGACAGGCTTCCCATACATTGGCAAGGGGAGACAGGCTTCCCATACATTGGCAAGGGGAGACAGGCTTCCCATACATTGGCAAGGGGAGACAGGCTTCCCATACATTGGCAAGGGGAGACAGGCTTAGCATACATTGGCAAGGGGAGACAGGCTTCCCATACATTGGCAAGGGGAGACAGGCTTCTCATACATTGGCAAGGGGAGACAGGCTTCCCATACATTGGCAAGGGGAGACAGGCTTCCCATACATTGGCAAGGGGAGACAGGCTTCCCATACATTGGCAAGGGGAGACAGGCTTCCCATACATTGGCAAGGGGAGACAGGCTTCCCATACATTGGCAAGGGGAGACAGGCTTCCCATACATTGGCAAGGGGAGACAGGCTTCCCATACATTGGCAAGGGGAGACAGGCTTCCCATACAATGGCAAGGGGAGACAGGCTTCCCATACAATGGCAAGGGGAGACAGGCTTCCCATACAATGGCAAGGGGAGACAGGCTTCCCATACAATGGCAAGGGGAGACAGGCTTCCCATACAATGGCAAGGGGAGACAGGCTTCCCATACAATGGCAAGGGGAGACAGGCTTCCCATACAATGGCAAGGGGAGACAGGCTTCCCATACAATGGCAAGGGGAGACAGGCTTCCCATACAATGGCAAGGGGAGACAGGCTTCCCATACAATGGCAAGGGGAGACAGGCTTCCCATACAATGGCAAGGGGAGACAGGCTTCCCATACAATGGCAAGGGGAGACAGGCTTCCCATACAATGGCAAGGGGAGACAGGCTTCCCATACAATGGCAAGGGGAGACAGGCTTCCCATACAATGGCAAGGGGAGACATGCTGCCCATACAATGGCAAGGGGAGACATGCTGCCCATACAATGGCAAGGGGAGACATGCTGCCCATACAATGGCAAGGGGAGACATGCTGCCCATACATTACCAATGGCAAGGGGAGACATGCTGCCCATACATTACCAATGGCAAGGGGAGACATGCTGCCCATACATTACCAATGGCAAGGGGAGACATGCTGCCCATACATTACCAATGGCAAGGGAAGGCATGCTTCACATTCATCATCAGTGGATTCGATTTAGCAGGGTTTCCCTGGAGTTAAACGCTTGCTCTATGTAGTGCAAGGGCTTGCCTGTTTTAATAAAAACCATCAGGCCCCAGCATAACATAGTTGATAGTAAACCTTAGGAGAGATTATACATTAAGATAACATGAAAATTTGTCACATTTAAACAAAGTGCAGCAAAAAAAAGTCTAAACTGTAACTTTTAAATGTACATTCCAAACATAATCCAACAATACTTACCAACCAAACAAACATGGCAGCAGCAAGCCATGTGCTCCCATCTGTAGGCCAAAAGGGGAAACCTGACCTCAAGTGGGCGTATTTATATGTAAATCAGCCATTTTTTTTTCTCATAGAACTTTATTTGTGACAGTGCCAAACTGACAAAGCTCACACATGCTCAAAAAGTTTAAAATAACTTTTTTTCTTTTGCAATCGGGGGATTGTATGTTAGCTGTTTCTGGACAGATGCAGAGAAAGGGAAATAACATTAAAATAAAAACAACAAAAAAAGTTTTCAAATGAATGCTGCATGGGGAACCAGCAAGTTAAAGGTCAGCTGACACTTACAGCCTTATCTCTTGCACTTTAACCCCTTACTGCACAGGTTCAACTTGACAAGATTTTTGCTTTAATGGTTTAAAGAAGAAAAAAAAAACAGTCTGTCACTTTTGTCTTGTAAAAATCAGCAACCAAATTAGACAAATAGGTTTATTCAATAATGCAAAGTGCATTGACCCTACTTTCACACCTATGCATTTTTTAGTGCGTTTTGCAGTTTGCAGAAACGTACCACAGTCCCTTTAACATGGCTTCCTATGGTACACGTTCACAACTATGCGTTTTGCAGCCGGTGCATTTTTGGAAGTTGTTGGGGGGGGGACTTTTTTTCCCACGTTTTGCATGTAATAGGCTTCAATAGTGTCGCACCAGAAACGCAAGTGTTTTTTCCCCCTTTAAAAACACTGTATATAGCTGTTTGGAGCAGGCTGGGAAGACGGCTCCTACGTCCATAACAATTGATGTGTAATAGACTTCAATGGAGTCGCACCAGAAATGCAAGTGTGCCTTTGTGATGCGATTTGCGTTTTTACCCTCCTTTAAAAACAATGTATATAGCTGGTTGCTAAGGAGCGGGCTGGGAATCCGGCTACCACGTTCATAACAATTGATGAGTCAGCTGTCAGCGGGGTTGCCCGATGACAGTGGAATGTAAGAAAAAAAGAATTGCCAGCAAAAGAAAAAAAAAATGGCTTGGGTGCCCCCTCCCAGGTCCATACCAGGCCCTTCGGTAATAGACTTCAAGGGAATCGCACCAGAAACGCTGTGGTGTTTGTGATGCGATTTGATGTGTTTTGCATTTTTTTTCCCTTTAAAAACACTGTGTATATAGCTGGTTGCTAAAAAGCGGACTGGGAATCCAGCTGCCACGTCCAGAACAACTGATGAGTGTAATAGACTTCAATGGAAGTATGGATTTGGGTACTGGACTTGGAGCGGACCCCCACCCCAAAATTGTAAAAATGTTTTATATAATATATATTGGGGTCCCCCCCAAAATCAATACCAGACCCTTATCTGAGCATGCAGCCCGGCAGGTCAGGAAAGGGAGGGGACCAGCGAGTGCCCCCCCCCCCTTGAACCACACCATGTCACATGCCCTCAATGTGGGGGGGTGGTTTGGGGCAGGGGGCCTCTTCCCGACAACCCTTTAAGAAAGGGGCCCACATATCCCGCCCCCCATGTGAATGAGTATAGGGAATGTAAAGCACCTGGCACTGTAGTCAAGGGTTTGGTGTGGCTTCAAAAAAATGAGACAACATTGTGGGAGCGTGTGATTAGGAAAGCAACCACCGACACCAAGAATGATAATTATTTTATTACACCGACATAAATCATGGGGTAGGTTTTATTTTCACTTATACCAACAATGGGGCTCATTTCCTCCCACTGACACCAAAAATATGGGGCTTATTTTCCTCCCAACACCAATGATTTGGGACATACATTATATTGTGAAAAGTATTAGGACACCTGCCTTTACACGCACATGAACTTGACATCCCAGTCTTAGTCCGTAGGGTTCAATATTGAGTTGGCCCACCCTTTGCAGCTATAACAGCTTCAACTCTTCTGGGAAGGCCGTCCACCAGGTTTAGGAGTGTGTCTATGGGAATGTTTGACCATTCTTCCAGAAGCACAATGGTGAGGTCAGGCACTGAGGTTGAACGAGAAGGCCTGGCTCGCAGTCTCCACTCGCATTCGTCCCAAAGTCCCAAAGGTGTTCTATCGGTTGAGGTCAGGACTCTGTGCAGGCCAGTCAAATTTCTCCACCCCAAACTCGCTCATCCATGTCTTTATCCACTTGCCGCCTGCCCACCGTCAAATGACGGCTGGGCGGTGCCGCTCTTGTTTTGGGTGGACGCCATATGACAGCTTCCCAGAACGACCGCTCTCGCGGGCTGCGCCATGTTGCTAGGACACGGCACAACCCAAATCTGTGTAAAGAGCCACAGCCACGGCTCTTTAACCATGTGATCGGCTGTGTCCAATCACAGCTGGTCACATGTAAACACGAAGATGCCGGTAATCTGCGCACCTCGCCTCACAGTGACAGAGTGAGGAAAGCGGCATCTCCAGACAGGGGAAAGCTAGGTATGTAATCAGGGCACTGATCATCAGTACCATGATTACAATTAAGTGCCCACCAGTGCCAGCAATCAGTGCCCACAAGTGCCAGCAATCAGTGGCCAATAGTGATGCCAGTCAGTGCTGGCTATCAGTGCTGCCCATCAATGCTTCCCATCAATGCCACCCATCAATGCCCACCAGTGCCACCCATCAGTGCCGCCTATCAGTGTCCATAAGTGCGGCATATTCGTGCCTCCTCATCAGTGCCACCCAATAAGTGCCGCCTCATCAGCAGGGCCGTCTTTACCGCGGGGAAAAAGGGGCATCTACCCAGGGCCCTGTCATTGTTGGGGGCCCTGCGCTGCCCGCTTCTTGAGCCCTGCGCTGCCCGCCGGAGTTCGGACATCTCTGGTACTGGTCGCATCCTGTCTGCTCGCTACTGTCACTTGGAAATACATAAGCACGGCTTGTGTATTTCCAAGTGACAGCGCTCCTCTTCCGGCGGCCGTTCTCATCCCTCGGGTACACACATCAATCTATGAGAGCAGAGGAGGAAGGCGGCGGGGACTCTGTACAGGGGAAGCTTATTCTGGGACTGGCATGCTTCAAGGACATCGGAGGACAACATGCTGTGAGTAGCATTTGGGACAGAGTTTTCCTCTGTACTGGAATAGGGGGGAAGGGGGGACTTTGTGGGAGGACAGCCTTGTACTTAGGGGGAGGGGAGCTCTGTACTGGAATCTGGGTGGTAGGAGAGCCGTGCACCTCTGCATTCTGCACCCATCTCACTCTTCACTCTGCATCCACCTCACCCCTGCACCCATCTCACTCTGCTCCCATCTCACCCCTGCACTCTGCACCCACCTCAACCCTGCACCCACCTTACCCCTGCACTCACCTCACCCCTGCACCCACCTCACCCCTGCACCCACCTCACTCCTGCACTTTGCACATAGTGCACCCCCAACCCCTCACTCTGTACATAGTGCACCCCTCAATGCTAGTGCAGTTTGGCCACACCCACAATTTGCACTGAGAGATTATGATGTGTAGTAACCTCTAGCAACTAATCAGTGAGAAATAATGATTTTCAGTAACCTCTAGAATCCAAATAGTCAGCAGTAATGATGTGCTGTAACCTCTAGCAACTAATCTGTGAGCTGTAATGATGTCTTGTAATCTCTGGCAGCCAATCACAATCGTTGCCTGATCTGCTGCAGTAAACTCATTTTGAGTCTAGCTGGGGGGACCCCCCCAATAAAATCTCCAATCAATATTGAAGACGCCCCTGCTCATCAGTGCCACCTCAACATTTTTGGTCTATTTTTTTCCTAAAAACCCAGGAGTGATCAAATACCACCAAAAGAAAGCTCTATTTGTGTGAAGAAAACGATAACAATTTCACCTGTTTACAGTGTAGCATGACCGCGCAATTGTCATTCAAATTGTGACAGCGCTGAAAACTGAAAAATGGCCTGGGCAGGAAGGGGGTGTAAGTGCCCGGTATTGAGGTGGTTAAGGACCTTGTTTTGTGCACTGGTCCATATCATTTGGTGGAGGGGGGATTATGATGTGGGGTTGTTTTTCAGGGGTTGGGCTTGGCCCCCTAGTTCCAGTGAAGGGAACTCTTAAGGCGTCAGCATACCAAGACATTTTGGACAATTTCATTCTCCCAACTTTGTGGGAGCAGTTTGGGGATGACCCCTTCCTGTTCTAACATGACTACATACTGTATATATGGTGGCAAATCGGCTCCTCTGTGCAGGATCACGTACCTGTACGCACCATCAGCAACCCGCTCCCACTGTGATTGGACACAGAGGGAGGCAATCAGCAGATCCAGTGGATGCAATGTCCGTCGGGACCCGCCGATCGTTCCCTAGAGAGACAGAACGGTGGTCTGCCTATGTAAACAAGGCAGATCGCCATCCTGTGAGAAGGGGAGATAGTGATCCTGTGTTTCTGCTAAGCAGGAACACGGATCTCTGCCTTCCCACTGTACAAGCACCTACCCCACACAAGTAAGCACTCCCTAGGACACATTTAACCCATTGATCACCCCTGATGTTAACCCCTTCCCAGCCAGTGTCATTAGTACAGTGCCCCTGATGTTAACCCCTTCCCAGCCAGTGTCATTAGTACAGTGCCCCTGATGTTAACCCCTTCCCAGCCAGTGTCATTAGTACAGTGCCCCTGATGTTAACCCCTTCCCAGCCAGTGTCATTAGTACAGTGACCGTGCATATTTTTTAGCACTGATCACTATTGACCACTTCAGCCCCGGAAGGTTCACTTTTGCTTGCTTTCGGTGCCATTTGATCACCTCTGCGTTTTTTTTTTTTTGCGCTATAAACAAAAAAAGACCGACAATTTTGAAAAAAAAACAAAACAAAACAATATTTTTTACTTTCTGCTATAAAACATATCCAAAAAAAAAATAAAAAAAGAAAGAAATCTAATTTCTTCATCAGTTTAGGCCAATATGTATTCTGCTACATATTTTTGGTAAAATCCCAATAAGCGTATATTGATTGGTTTGCGCAAAAGTTATAGTGTCTACAAACTATGGGATATTTTTATGGAATTTTTAAGGATTTTTTTTTTACTATTATTGGTGGCGATCTGTGATTTTTAGCGGGACTGCACCATTGCGGCAGACAGATCGGACACTTTTGACACTGTTTGGAGACCAGTGACACCAATCCAGTGATATATATGCACTGTCACTGTACTAATGACAGTGGAAGGGAAGGGGTTAACATCAGGGGCGATCCATGGGTTAAATGTGTTCCCTAGGGGGTGCTTTCTAACTGTGTGGGGGGGAATGCTGTGCCTGGGGAAAAAAAGACATTCGTGTTTCTACTTAGCAGAAACACAAGATCTCTATCTTTCCCTCACAGAATGGCGATCTGCCTTGTTTACATAGGCAGACCACCGTTCTGCCTTTCCTGTAAACAATTGGCGGGTCCCGTCGGACCCGCTGATTGGCTCCCACTGTGTCCAATCACACCTGGAGCGATCCGCTGGCAGCGCGCGCGCCCCCAAACTTTGTATACGAGATCACGTACGGGTGCGCATTTCGCACAGCCGGGCCACCCTGCCGCAGTATATATGCGTGGGGCAGTCCGGAAGTGGTTCACCACTTCCCGCCCGGCCCATAGCAGATGACGGCCAGGCGGTGGTTCAGTTATCCTGACTGGGCGTCATATGACGTCCAGCAGGATAACATGCGGGGGCGCGCATCGCGGCGATCGGTGGAGTGGTGTGTCAGCCATCGGTGGAGGCTCTTTACCACGTGATCAGCCGTGTCCAATCACGGCTGATCACGATGTCAATAGGAAGAGCCGTTGATCGGCTTTTCCTTACTCGCGTCTGACAGAATCGCAGATTTTTGCGATCTGAATACTTGTAAGTGGAAAGGAGAGATCGGGGGTCTCCATAAAGAGTACCTGCCACATGCCTATTACTGTCACAAGGGATGTTTACATTCCTTGTGACAGCAAAAAAGTGATCGGATTTTTTATTTTTTTTTATTTTTAAAGGGACAATGTAAATGTTTGCTCACGCAGCAAAAAAAAGGAAACCGTAAGTCATGCCCGCAAATGTAAACATTGTTCAAATCACACATGTGAGGTATCGCCGCGATCGTAAAAGTAAGAGCAATAATTCTAGCACCAGATCTCCTCTGTAACTCTAACCTGGTAACCATTACATTATTTTAAATGCATCGCCTATGGAGATTTTTTTTAGGTGCGTAGTTTGTCGCCATTCCAGAGTGTGCGCAATTTCAAAGCATGACATGTTAGGTATCAATTTACTTGGCGTAACATTATCTTTCACATTATACAAAAAAATTGGTCTAACTTTAATGAATTTAGAAAAAAAAAAAAACTAAACCATAAAGTGTCTTTTTTCCCCCCAAAAAATGCCTTTGAAAGAGCGCTACGCAAATACTGTGTAACATAAAATATTGCAACAATCGCCATTTTATTCTCTAGGGTCTCTGCTAAAAAAATATATCTGAAACAATAATGTGTGGTGCTATAGAGAATACTGAAAATCTACATAGGTGAATGTAGACTCATAGTAGTAAGGGTGATACCCAAGATGACGGAGGTATGTAAACAACCTTGACTAGTGTAGTCCAGATGTACCCCAATTTTACCCATACTGTTAGCCACCATACTCCACCCTCTTACCAACTTAAATAACGAGACCACACCTTTCATCTGGAGTATAAATGGCCATAACAGCCTTTTATTAAACAACTGTATAAAATTACCTCCAATATTAACTTCAATATGAATAACATATAAACTCAGATAAAACAACATGTTTTAAACAATCTGTTGGTCAATGACGGAGCTACCCCAGTTTACCACATATCCACAAGAGGGCACTGCAGGAACATGTTTCAAAACTGATAAGGCCTCCAGCTGTACCGCTCGGAGACAACCCCCTCCCGCAGTGCAACATACCGGTATTCCTTTCAGGAATACACAGGAGGGGCCATACTATTGCTGACCCCCCACCCCTTTTAACCTTTTATTTACCGCTACCGTCACCGACCAACAACAACAAACCAGCCAACCATCCAGCTGTCATGACGACCAAATGCTTCCAAACCTGAAAAATAAACACACACATTAACAACACCAACAACACATTACACAGGGAGGGAGGGTGGGAAATTCTGCCTCCTCGTGTCTCCTTCCCAGCACACTGTTCCGTTTTTGCTCCTCCCCTCTTTTATAAGGCCACTCCTCCTTACTTTCCTGTTATCTCCTCCCACACTTTTTCTTGAAACATTAACCCTATGTGTGTCACTAGACACACTGTCATGCCCGGCCCTGCACTATTCCTCTTCTTTCCATCATTCCGGGCCTCACTTGACTAGTGTAGTCCAGATGTACCCCAATTTTACCCATACTGTTAGCCACCATACTCCACCCTCTTACCAACTTAAATAACGAGACCACACCTTTCATCTGGAGTATAAATGGCCATAACAGCCTTTTATTAAACAACTGTATAAAATTACCTCCAATATTAACTTCAATATGAATAACATATAAACTCAGATAAAACAACATGTTTTAAACAATCTGTTGGTCAATGACGGAGCTACCCCAGTTTACCACATATCCACAAGAGGGCACTGCAGGAACATGTTTCAAAACTGATAAGGCCTCCAGCTGTACCGCTCGGAGACAACCCCCTCCCGCAGTGCAACATACCGGTATTCCTTTCAGGAATACACAGGAGGGGCCATACTATTGCTGACCCCCCACCCCTTTTAACCTTTTATTTACCGCTACCGTCACCGACCAACAACAACAAACCAGCCACAGCCCGAAAGGATGAAACCTTATCCTTAAGGGCCCCTCCACACCCTCAAGGCCCGTTCTATTCCTTCCTGCAAACCCATGGTCCAAAGATCCGTCCCCACATCTGTGAGGTGGACCCCATCCCTCCTCAAATAGAGGCCTACATTTATCTCGAGCTCTCTGTGCCGAATCACCATGCCCCCTTGTTGAACCAAAAACCTCCCCACCACCCTGTTGACACGTATACGAGCCTTGTTAATCCTTACCACAGACCTAGCATTGCGCCACGAAGTTCGTGCCACAATATCAGACCATAGCAACAAAGTGTTCGGATAATTAGTGTGCAAGTGCAACAAATCTGCTTTTACATCCTCTATCAGGTCCCGGACCGTCCTCACCCCCAAATCGTTACCTCCAGCGTGTATGACCAACACATCCGGAGGTCTATCTAGCCAGGCAAATCGTTCCACCTCTGAAACCACTCTGCCCCACATCATTCCTGGTCTCCCCAGCCACTTGATAAAAGCCTCCCTTCTCGATATGCCTAACTGGCGCCCATCTGGTCTCGCATCACCTCTCCTTGCCCCCCAACAAACGTAGGAGTGTCCCAGTATCCAGACGAGGCGTGGAGACACTCCATCTGAAACGAAAAGACAACAAGGCAGGGTGATATCACCAACGCAACAGACCAAAAACACCCACTACCTATATGTGAAAACCCAACTTATACAACATACGGGTTTCATTTATTTTTCATTTATTTATTTATTTATATATATATATATATATATTTTTTTTTTTTTTTTAATTATTCCACTACTAATTGAGGGCGAATGTATGAACGGAATCTCTTTGATTCCCATCTACCGATCCTCCGCACCGCTGCTTCATCCAACCCGCATCTGGCAGCTTCTGTGGCCGCCCCAATGCGGAAGGAGTGTGAGGCGTATGCTTTCTCATCCAAACCTATCATCGATAAGCATTTTCGAAACACCGCCACAAATTGAAACTTTGAAAGGTAAGCACCATTCTCATGACATAAAAATGGACCCTCACCTACCGGTCTAATCTTCCCAAATTCATTAACCGTCCTCACCGGACATACTGGCGATCCCGGTAATGCATGCAGCCACACATCTATGCCCTTTCCCAATTGGTCTGTTTTCGACCTCCTCAGCCGTAAACACACACTTCCCGTGCGTGCCCGCACGTCTTGCACCAAAATACCCCCCGCTTCCTTTTTGGATGGGCTGACCAACTCCCCTACCCGAAACGCCCCAAAAAACGCCAGCGAAAAAGCCGCTGTAAAAAGTAAACATTCATAACTTGAGCTGCACACCAACCCTAGCTGATCACAAATTGCCAACAGGTTGGCAAAAGTGACCGGTCTACGGTTATCTTTTTCCTTGTGCCCTTTCCGGTACCCTTTTAATGCCTGCCGTACCCAAAATTCCTTCGTCCAATCCTCCATCCCCTGTAACTTAAACAGAAACGACAGCGCCGCCAATTTCTTACCAATAGACGATACCCCCACCCCATTTTCCATATTCCTGGACACAAAATAAATGACCAATAATCTCAACTCTCCCCCGTCATCCTTTGCTCCGGATTCCCGTACAAGTCTCAACCATTCACCCCATACCTTCACATAGGCCGACCATGTGGACTCACTCACAGACTGTTGTATCCATCCTGCGATGACTCCAATGCCAGCTCCCAGATCCAACCCGGGCAAGGAATCCCTTCCTTCTCTGCAGCCGGAGCTAATTCCCTGAACTTGTCCCACTGAAAGCGAGACAGTGAATCAGCCAGCGTATTTTCAATCCCAGGTATATGCACAGCATATATAAAATTATTCAATTGCAAGCACCGTAATACCAACTGTCGCAATAGTCTTATGACAGGTTGAGAAGACGCTGACAAGCGATTGACTACCTGCACCACTCCCATATTATCACAGTTCAACCGCAACTTTAAATTCTGACAAGCCTTGCCCCATAATTCCATAGCCAGAACTACTGGAAACAATTCCAATAGTACCAAGTTACGAAGGAAACCTGCTTCAACCCAGGATTTTGGCCATGGTTCTGCACTCCATTGACCCTTAAAGAACGCCCCATATCCAGTAGATCCCGCCGCGTCAGTAACTAATTCTACATCGAAGTTGCTTACCGGACCAGACATCCACACTGACCTCCCGTTGTATTCCGACAAAAATTGATACCATACCTTTTAATCCTCACGATGATCCTTAGTAAGCCTAATGAAATGGGCCGGTGTTTTTACCCCAGCCGTAGCTGCAGACAGCCGTCGGCAAAAAACCCTACCCATGGGTATGATTCTACAAGCAAAGTTCAACTTACCAAGCAAAGATTGGAGATCCCTCAGCTGTATTTTTTTTATCCCATGGACCCGCCTTATTTCCGTCTGCAGATCCAGTAACTTTCCTTGCGGTAACCTACATTCCATTGCCATTGAATCAATAACAATGCCCAAAAAGCTAATCTCCGTGGTGGGGCCCTCAGTTTTGTCAGCAGCCAGGGGAACACCAAACCGTTCTGCAGTGTGTTGCAACGTTGACAATAAAATCGCACACACACTGGAAGACGGTGGGCCTATGCATAGGAAATCATCTAAATAGTGTATCATAGATTCAAGGCCGGACGAATCTCTTACCACCCACTCCAAAAAGGAACTGAAAACTTCAAACATGGCGCAGGAAATGGAGCAACCCATAGGCAAGCATTTGTCCACATAAAATTGTTCCTGCCACTTGCAACCCAGCAGCCAAAAACTGTCCGGGTGTACTGGCAGCAGCCTAAACGCTGCCTCAATATCAGCTTTTGCCATCAGTGCCCCTTTTTCATAGCGCCTGACCCATCGAACCGCCGCATCAAACGAAGTGTATGACACGGTGCAGACGTCCGGGTCAATGAAATCGTTAACCGAACCCCCTTTTGGAAATGATAAGTGGTGAATGAGCCGAAACTTATTCGGCTCTTTCTTGGGCACCACCCCCAGAGGGGACACCACCAAGTCATTCAATGGTTTTGCCTCAAATGGCCCCCCCATCCGTCCTAAAGCCACTTCCTTTTCCAACTTCTCCCCCACCACCCCCGGGTGTTGCAACGCAGATTTTAAATTCCGTGCTACTGGAGGAACCACCGCCAATGAACATGGAATTTTGAACCCCTCTCTAAAACCCTCAGTGATCAGTAATGCCGCTTTCCTATCCGGATACTTACTTAGGAAAGGTTGCATCCTTTCCACCTTCACCGGCGTCATCCCTCTTGTGAGCAAACTCCCCGGTACGTTTTCCTTTTTTGAAACACCGAGACAGGGTGTGGGCTCCCCCACAGCCTGAACACTCGTGCTTGAATTTGCAGGACCCCCCAAATTTACAGGATCCTTCATTATACTGCCAGCATACCCCCCATTTTCTGCCGGCCGGTAGTCCTGAGGAGTTAGTACCCCCGGCCCCCCCTTGAAATAACTGAGGCGGGGTCCTAGCCGACGACATCAGCTTCATCCATAGGCTAATATCCTTATGGTCCCAACGCAGAGCCGGACGCACCGCTCTGCGTTGACGAAACTGCTCATCGTAACGTAACCACGCAGTTCCCCGTACACTCTATGTGCCTCACCTATAGCATCCATATAACAAAACAACCCCGAACAATGTTCAGGGTTCTTTTCGCCAATGACACTAGCCATGATAGCGAACGCTTGCAACCAATTCACAAACGTCCGCGGTATCAATCTATATCTCCTCTTCTCCTCATCCTCCTTCTTGGAATCGTCGGGTTTAACCCTATCCAGGTTAAACTTTTCCAATGGCAACAAGGAGAAAATTTCCACGTACTCACCTTTATGAATTTTTTCTCTCACTTCAGGTTTCAAGTGTGCCCCTAACGGGCCTTCAAAACAAACATATATCTCACATTTTGCAGCATCTGCCAGCCTAACCACATCAGTCCTGCCTTTTGTTTCTGCAGCCCCCTTCTCACCTGCTGTTTCCTTGTCTGCCACCTTCTCTGGCGTTGTGGTAGCTGGCACCTCTGTAACCGCAGCCCCTGTCGCCCTTTGTGCATCCCCTTGCGGAGCCTGCCCTGGTCCCTCTCCAAAGCGACCAACCAGGGCCCTTAAACCCTCCAATAGCTCCTGGAGCTGTCCCCCTGACCCCGAACTGGCGGGTGCAGTACTCGCCAGTTGTTGGTCAGTAACCTGACCCACCCCGCTCTGCAAAGGTGTCACCATCCCTCCTGCAGTTGTTGCTATCCCCCCCAGCAAGCCCTGCAAAGCATTGGTAAAGGAAAAGTTATCACTAGACTTACCGGGCTGACCAGGATTCCTCCCAACAGCCGCTGTGCTGCTCTCTCTTGCTGGTTCCGGCTGCTGTAGCCCATCTTCCTCATCGGACACCTCGTCTTCGGACTGTTCCCCTTGCACTGGGACTGGCGTCAGAGGTAGCCCCCCAGGAGAAGCCCTCCTGGAGGCCGGAAGCCCACGCTGGTGTGAGGCCTGCACCGTGCGACGAGTCACTGCTGCTCCCTGCTGCCCTGAACTTCCAGCTACCGGGCCAGCCTGGGCACTGTTTCCATCGCCATCTTGGGACACGTCCCCCTCGCCCGGTAAGCTCCGCCCACCCGCGGTGCCGCTCGATCCACGCGACCCGGACGCTGCTGCTCTCGGCGCCGTTCTCCCCCTTCTGTTCACCCGCTCACACTCGTGCAGAGGTACTGAGGGGCTGTTCGAAATCCTCCGTGCAGTGCCAGCGTGCGGGGAAGTGGCGCCATGTTGGCCCGTGGCCCAGCCCACCGCTCCGTGACCGCGGCGTGTAACCCGCCCGGGCCCCACCGAATCACCCGTGTGGCTCCTCTTGGCCGGCGGTGCCGATTGTTCCCCCCTTGGGCAGACGACCCTGTCCATGTCCTGGCCCAGGTGAATAGCGCGCCGGAGGCCGCGATCTCCGCGCATGCACAGACGGCTCACCTTCACCCCCTGCATGGCTTGCTTCTCCCCCGAGCATCGCTGTGACATGGCTGCGAAGCCAGTCGGATCCATTCGCCGCCGCCGCCGCCTGCCGCAACCGCGCCAAAATCGCCTCAACGTCCGCCATTGTGTCTGAGGAGCAGAGAAATTCTGCCTCCTCGTGTCTCCTTCCCAGCACACTGTTCCGTTTTTGCTCCTCCCCTCTTTTATAAGGCCACTCCTCCTTACTTTCCTGTTATCTCCTCCCACACTTTTCCTTGAAACATTAACCCTATGTGTGTCACTAGACACACTGTCATGCCCGGCCCTGCACTATTCCTCTTCTTTCCATCATTCCGGGCCTCACTATATAGGGTGTGTAACACCAAAACTGAAAATTAATATATCCAGGAATTCCAAACCAGGTTAGTGACCACAAAAAGTGTGAGTGCGTCCCACTGGATAGAACATCAAAATAAAAAGTGCAAAAAAAAAACAGAAGGTAGAGAATATGTAATCAGCAAGAACACAGTGAGTGGTCTTAAAAATCACATTAGCATGGTGATGCAAACATAGATGAAAAGGCAATATCACATGTCTAAAAATTCCATTTATTTAAAAAAATATATCAATGTTTGGGGGGTTCTATGTAATTTTCTAGCACAAAAAAAAGATTTTAACTTGTAAGCAAATGTCAGAAATAGGCTTAGGCATGAAAGGGTTAAAGTAACGCAGTGCCATATTGCAAAAAAAGGCCTGGTCATGAAGGGGGGGGGGGGTAAACATCACACACGTTAATGTGTATACATAACACATCCTAATACACAGGGGTCAAGGAGGCCTGTAATTAATTTAGTTACACACAGCGTCAGTGGTGCCGGCAGGGGGGGCTGACAGTGGCTGAAGCCACGAATGGGGCCCCAAAAAGCCCCAGGTCTCGGGTCGGCACTGTCCTATTATTAGTCCCGAGCGTCGCCGCCTGCCGCTGTGCGGGGACCGTTCTGATCCCGAGCGCCGCCAAGTGCGGCCGAGTCACATAGCAGGTCCCGCAGTCTGGAGCCTGCAGCGCCTATGATGGACGTCCCACTGGTCCAATGGCGGGATCGCAGGACATGTGACGTCCATCATAGGCGCTGCAGGCTCCAGAAGGCGGGAATTAGAATGCGGCCGCTGCGCCACATCGATCCCCGCTCAGGCGGGCGGTTCTCCTCCTCTTCTCTGGCTGCCTCGCACGCCACAGCTGAGCTGCTGCTGCAGGACACGTGAAGTCTGTCTCCTAGTCAGGTAGGTCAGTGTGTGGATGTCAGATATGTCAGTGGATGTCAAGTATGTCACGTAGGTCAGTGCATGTCAGGTAGGTAGGTCAATGTGTGTAAGGGCACTGGTAAGCCAGGCAGCAAGTGAGCTTACCCGCGCCACAAAACCACACTGCCAAGCCAAAAAACCCCACGCCACTACTGCCACCGCCCACCCCTTGGACTTCGGGCTGAAGCCCCTGGCCTTTTTGCCACCTAGCAACTCCCCTGCACAGTGTTTAGCAAAACTCTCCTCCAAAGTAAATTTACAAGCGGCACCATAGTATTGTACATCAGACTGTAGCAAATGTAGAAGTTTCATCATTAATTTAGGTTGTCATTAACGAGTAATCAGTAGAGGAAAATCAACTGTTTCAGAGATAGTTATTGAAATCTGAATGGAACTTTGTGGCCATAAATTGCAAATGGGTATGTAATGTGGAGAGGGTGATGTAGGGACAAGGTTGCAAGCAAAAGGTTTATACATGTGGGTTAATCCTACTCTCTAGACCAACTCAGCACCACCCCTCCATTATCACAAGCAAAACGTTTTAACTTTTACTATTTGCTGGAGTGGTATAGCTTGATATAATATACAAAGCTTGGTTTGGTTTCATGGGGGTGGCTGGATGGAGGGTAAGCAGTCTTTATTGAAGGAGGGAGCCAAAGCACATGGAAATACAGTTTTGGATCCACGTCTAACATTTTCTTACCTTCTTGATGTCAGGTGGTCATTGTACCTTAACCAAACTGAATGTGAGGATCCACCTTCTCCAACACATCCCTGAACCAGTGAGTGAGTATCTGATTCATTACTGGTGTTGATGTTGCTAAGGTTAACCCTATAACCCAGCACAATGTTCTGCCAGATTTGTTTCTAGGTTTTATAATATATACGCTATATTGTCAAAAGTATAAGGACGCCTGCCTTTACACGCACATGAACTTTAATGGCATCCGAATCTTAGGCTGGATTCACACCTATGCAGTTTTAGTGCTTTTTGCATTTTGCAGATTTGCACTGCAGTCCATTTAACATGGTTTCTTATGGAACACGTTCTGTTGTGCAAATCTGCACAATGCAAAAAGCACTAAAAATGCATAGGTGTGAATCCAGCCTTAGTCTGTAGGGTTCAATATTGAGTTGGCCCACCCATTGCAACTATAAGGCTGGGTTCTCACTAGTGCGAACTGGATGCGGCATTCTCCACATCCAATTTGCACGACAGGAGATTGTGACCATCTCTCTATGGAGCCGGTTCACATATCTGCGGAGCTGCTTGCACAGGGGTCCTGTGCGTCTTTGGCTTCATTTCAGGGCAGCATTCAGGCAAAAATTTGGCCCTGATTCATCCCTGAAATGGAGAACAGGGACGCACCGAACCTAGAGTTGCCACCTCATCCCTTTAAACTCAAACACATATTAATTACACAGGTTCTGAAACTAATTTAATGCAGATAAGGCACCAAGTGAGTTTAATTACAACCTTAATCAGCCACAGAACCTGTGTAATTCATATGTGTTTGATTTTAAAGGGACGAGGTGGCAACCCTAACTGGACCCCTGCTGCGAGCCGCATTTGTCTCAGCTGTGAACCAAGCCGTAAGCCTCGTACACACGATCGGATTGTTGGCCAACAAAGCGTCAGACTTTTGTCCGAAGGGCATGTGCCGTGAACTTGTCTTGCATACAAACGGTACACAATTGTCGGCCAACAAACACGAACGTAGTGATGTACTACGTGGAATTTCTGCTCTTGAGTGCCAGCCTTTGGGCACCTTCTGATAATGTCGTGTTTGGTGAGCATTGATTCCAAGCATGCATGTTTGTACTTTGGACTTTTGTGTGACAGACTTGTGTATAAACGATACAAAAATCTGATCAGATCGTTGTCCGTCAAAAATTTACTAGCCTGCAATCCAACATTTGTTGGCCGAAAGTTGGACAACAATTGTCTGAAGGAGCGTACTAATGGTCGGATTTTAGGCAAACAGTCTGTCATCACACAATTCCCTGCCGACAATCTGATTGTGTGTACGAGGCTATGTTCCCACTGATCCTATCTGACTTTGTCCTGTGACTTCATGTCCAATTTCAGGGAATGGGATCCGACATTGAGATGATTGCGGCTTGTCCTTTGACCAATCAAAACAATTCCTTTGCTTCTGGTGTTGAAAAATCCTCATGCCGAATTTCTAAAAAAAAAAATTAGAGTCTGGTGGATCTTGAGGAGGAACCCTACGCAAAAATTGAAAAAAAAAAAAAAAACAGAGTGGGCCCCCCAAGACTGTACCAGACCATAGCTATATAAGAACTGGCAGACACCATAGCTGAACTAACCAGAGTAGTCAGCTTTGGAGCAGTATCGTTGAGCGGGTTGCTGGCAGCGGTGGCAGAGAAAGAAGAAGAAGACATCAATGGAGGGAGAAGACAGTGGTTGAAGAAGACCGGAGGGAGAAGACATCACCAGAGGAAGAATACACCTTGGAGCTATGACGGGGGACATTCTTCAATGTCAAAGGATTGGTCAAAAACCGTCTCTTTGTTTTTTGTAACACTACACTTTTTTTTGGGGTGAATGGGTAGGGGGTACAACCCTATACTCATTCACATGGGGGGGCGAGATCTGGGGGCCCTCTTGTTAAAGGGGGCTTCCAGATTCCCGATACGCCCCATGCCAGCAGACCCCCTCAACCACCAAGCAGAGCCCCCCCCGCCCAGAAGCACCTACCCTCCCAATGTTGAGGGCATGTGACCTGGTATGGTCCTGGGGGTGGGCGCTCGCTCATTCCCCTCCTTTCCTGATCTGCCAGGCTGACGGTTATTTTTTGGGGGGGTTTTCCCTCAAAATCCTCAGACTTTAGGATGTCATTAACCGCTTGCCGACCAGCCGTCATCATTTTACTGCGGCAGGTCTGCATAATCCCGCGAACCGTCGTAGCTATACGTCGGCTCGCGGGATCGGGATAGCAGGCATGCACACACACCCGCTGAACTGCTGGGGTGTCGATGCCCGTGGCCGATGGTCACAATAACCACCAGCCATGAGCAATCGTGAGCACGAGAGGCAGAACAGGGAAGTGTGTGTGTAAACACACAAATCCCTGTTCTGTGAGGAGTGACAGATCGTGTGTTCCTATTAGCTAGGAACCACGATCGGTCACTTCCTCTAGTCAGTCCCCTCCCCCTACAGTTAGAAACACGTAGCAGGGAACACAGTTAACCCCTTGATGGCCCCCTAGTGTTAACCCCTTCCCTGCCAGTGACATTTTTAGAGTAATCAGTGCATTTTTATAGCACTGATCGCTGTATAAATGCCAATGGTCCCAAAAATGTGTCAAAAGTGTCTGATGTGTCCGCCATAATGTCGCAGTCCTGATAAAAATCGCAGATCACCGCCATTACTAGTAAAAAAAAAATAATAATAATAAAAATGCTTTAAATCTATCCCCTATTTTGTAGACACTATAACTTTTGCGCACACCAATCAATATACACTTATTGCGATTTTTTTTTTTTACCAAAAATATGTAGAAGCATACATATCGGCTTAAACTGAGAAAAAAATTGCTTTTTTTTTTAAAAAAAGGGGGTATTTATTATAGCAAAAAGTACAAAATATTGTGTTTTTTTTCAAAATTTTCCCTATTTTTTTGTTTATAGCGCAAAAAATAAAAACCTCAGAGACGATAAAATACCACCAAAAGAAAGCTCTATTTGTGGGAAAAAAAGGACGTCAATTTTGTTTGGGTGCAGCATCGCACGACCGCGCAATTGTTAGTTAGAGCGACGCAATGCAAAATCGCAAAAAAATGGCCCGGCCATTTAGCAGCCAAATCTTCCGGGGCTGAAGTGGTTAAAGTTCATGTGTACAGTAGGTAAAGGCAGGCATCCCAATACTTTTGACAATATAGTGTATATGTATGCATGTGTCTCTCACAGGGCTCATATGTATGGGTGTGCAGTTTTACATAGTATCTTACTGCCACAAAACCTTGCTTAAAACCTTGTCTATACACTGTACACACTTGTTAATGTTTATACATGTGCTAATGTTTATATGCACATAGCTTCCAACTGTCTCTGATTTGGAGGGACTGTCCCTGATTTGGAACAATGTCCCTCTGTCCCTCTTTCCCTCTTTTCTCCTCATTTGTCCCTTATTTTGGTCTGATCCATATAGTTGTATATAAAATGCACTTTTTATCTTTCAAAAAGTTTTTCCCAGAGCTAAACCTTTCATCCAAATTCTAAATTGCTGCATTTGTAAATTCCAAAAGCCAATATAAAAGAATATAATCTCAATCCCATGAAGAAGTCTATCCATGACGAAACATGTCGGGGCGTGGCTGTGAGTTGTGACATACATGCTGTCGGCCACACAGGAGAATAGGATACGAGCGCACGGAGGGACGGAGGTATCCCGAGGGAGGGGTGAGAGCACATCCAGCAGCTGTACACCTCGGGTCCGCCGTGACCATTGGTTACTGTTTAATCCACTAAGTTGAAGTTTGCTGTTCATTACACGTTCTGAGCCTATTTAAGTTTACACAATGTGAGTGCTATGTGTGAGGATTGCAGTGATTTTAATAAATTGTTGTTGCTGAATTACACTATTGGAGCATTCATTCTCTTTTATGTGGATCCATTGAATACCATCGCTGTGAACTTCGTATGCACTATTTGCCCAGGAGTGTGGTAAAGAGAGCTTGCTTTGCCTTGCATGAGAGTGCTGGCATTTTATTTCGGTGAGTGTATGTCTGGAGAGTGTGATTCACTGGCACAGTGGTGAGGTGGAAGAAGCACGGAGTTACTCATCATTTGACATTTACCACTGAGGAATCATTTGTGTGGGACATTTGATTTATAATTTTCACCGTCACTATTTCATATCACCTGCAGCCTAATTGGAGGCTGGTTTCATTCATGGACTGTATATGGAGTTTTGAACTTTGCAGCATGAATTGAACTACATTCACGAGTTTATATATATTTTTTTATATCGCTGTCACTTATATATGTATATATACTTTTTTTGATCACACTATAAATGTTGTATTTATTTTATGTTTACAGGTTTATATACTTGTGCGGTCCACTATTAATCTAGTGTGTCATACTAGTAGAGGGTGTCACCATTATTGTTTAGTGCAAGTTACACCCTGATCATTCACACCCAGTCAGTCTGTTGATTAATAGGGGCGTGATACACGTAGATGATTGATTTACTAATTAGAGGTTATCACCACCATTTTTTGTAAGTTTATTTTATGTTCTCAACTACATGCATTTCTGAGATCTACTGTTAACTTAGCGTGCTACACTCAGGTCACAGATTCACCATTAGAGGGTGTCACCACTATTGTATGCTGCAAGGTATATAATTTTATTGTTTACACTTTACTTAATTGTTCACTAGAGGTGTGTCACACTCAGGTGATTGATTCATTAATAGAGGGCATCACCATCATTTCACATTGCAGATACACCGATATATATTTTATATATCTTATATATTTTATATATATTTTTTATATCCAGGGAACTTATTAACCATTAGTTATTGTCATTAATATTTGTACAGCAAGTTACACCTGGAGTGTTTTTGAGCGCCTTCTAATTTACCCTATGTGTCGGCTCACCATTTTTTGGTCTATAACCGACATTTAGGATTAAATTAACTATTGTTTAATATAAAAGAATAGTAGTGATAAAAAAAAGCCTGTATGGATTTAATTAACCTTTTTTTTGTGGTTAATTCTCCTTTAAGGGGGTGTGGCAGGGGGCGTGTCCTATGCCTACATACATTTTATAGTAGGTGTCCCTCATTCCCATCTCAAAATGTTGGGAGGTATGCATGCATACAGCATATAACACAAATGTACCCTTTTGGTTGCTAGGGTGCTATATGACTTCTGTTTGTTGCTGGGACATGTCCTGTTGCCAGGATGCTAGTGGCTCTTGCAGCGTAGTGTCTTTTGTTGCAAGGACATAGGTAGCTACCGGAAAAAAGAGGGGAAAAGGGGAAGACAAGAGCAACCCCTAGATAGCCAACAACGGGAGGAAGCTACAACGTGATGTGATCAAATGCAAACAACTTTATTGAAAAATACCATCAAAATAGAAAAAGAAGGAGGATCCCACATGCGTGGATTGACCCACCCAGGTGGGGTCCGAAACTCAGCGATGTCTATGGAGCATGTAGACAAACAACAATAATCAAACAGTAATATTGATAAAAAGCAACATTGAATGATTAAAAATAGACACTAGTGGGACCACCCTCCCACCCCAGAGCACTCAAGGAAATAGCTGACTGAGCTAAAAGTCAAGATGGAGAGTGGGATAACACAGAGTCCTCTTGAGAAAAGCTGTAAAAGCTGATAAGTGTCTCAAAGTGACTTGAAAAGGATATGCCCTGACCTGGGCTTGTTGAAAATGGTTATACCCAAAACAGATCCCGATCAGGTTATGTAAGTATAAAAAGTAGACTAGAATAATGATGAAGCAGTGGCAAAAAGATGAACAGAGGATCACAGTGAGGATCCTGCCAGGAACTGGTCCATCTGGGTAATCAGAGTCTCTGTAATATATCCCAAAATGTTGACTAGGAGTGCACAGACCCTAGTATAGGGCTAAGTGAAGCATATGGACTCGCTGAAATGGACCCGACTGGGACATGTGGGTACAGCATTGCTGATTGTCTTGAGTATTTAAAGAAAAAGCAGCAAAATAGTTCTGCCCGGCTTGCTAGGAATCAAAGCACATTCATATAGTTGTGTGTGATAATTCACTTGAAATAATTGTGAAGGTGTACTGTGCAAATGATGTAAACCGGATGCTGACAGTTCTAAAGATCTGATAGTGGGAAGCTTGACGCTGTATCCTACTTGTCTCTAGGCCACCAAAGGTATTAGGCTGAATGGAGAAAGCACATGGACATCCAATGTTGGATGGGGCTTAGCACATTCTAACTCTCACCCGACTTCTAGTTGCACCGGATCAGCGGCCGCTACGCACCACGGGTCAGGTCTGCATACATCCTGTTTGCCGAGATGGACACACGTCCAAGTGTATCTCTTGCTGTGTTGCAGGAAATCCACCGTGAACCCTGGGAGGCGCTGATACCGAGAGTATTAGGTTAGGTGACGTGCTTACTCCACTGCTGTACAACCAATAGATGGCGCTGATTCAGTGAGTCATGTTGGCGCTGTTGCTGGAAATGTCCATACAATGTAATACTGCGCTGTCAGCGATAAAGTCCACAAAGGGGCACATGAGAGGGGGGTCACCTGCGTCTATGGCATCAAAATGTTGACGCGTTTCGTGCTACAGACCGAGCACTTGTTCTGGGGTGCTATATGACTTCTGTTTGTTGCTGGGACATGTCCTGTTTGCCAGGATGCTAGTGGCTCTTGCAGCCTAGTGTCTTTTGCTGCAAGGACATAGGTGGCTACTGCTGCCTAATGCCTTTCGTTACAAGGACACAGGGGGCTCCTGTAGCCTATTGTCCTTCATTGCCAGATAACTTGCAGACAGCAGCTCTTTCTGCTTAGCGTCCTTTGCACCAATGACTCAGGTGGCTCCTGCCACCTAGTGTAGCTCCCTCCTTGTACAGTGTAGGAAAATTTAGTTGGGCTCTGTAGACAGTGGAGCCAGGGTTTATTTGTTTAGAGTTAGCTGGCAGAGCTCCAAGGGCTGAGTCTCTGTTACCTCTCCGTGGCTTCTGGAACTGCTGGAGGGTTATAGAATTTTGAGGGTAGAGGAGCAGCAATTAGGCCTGAATATTTAAGGAGTCTCCACCAATCCCTGGGTGGGGATGGCCCCAAAGGTGGAGAGATAGCCCATGAATATTCTGGAGCCTGGCCATGTGGGAAACGGATCCCAGGGTCCAGTTGCCTGCAGGGGACTCTTTTGCTGGCGGGCTCTGCCCCTGGGCAGAAGGAAGGAGCCTGTAGAAAAGAGAGAGAGAGAGAGAGAGAGAGAGAGAGAGAGAGAGAGAGAGAATCACCTGAAGCATTACATCCTTTCAGCCTCAGGTAGGCCTAGCTGAAGCCATCCTGGGAGCCATTGGGACCTGTCCAGCAGGAGGCCTGTTTAGCAGTCACATGTGCCACAGGATTCATCTAAGGGACTGAGTAAGTAACTTCAACCAATACACCCCAGAGCCTAGAGGAGAAGCAGCCAGGTGCAGGACCCAGCTTGCTTGCTACTAAGGGACAGATTGGAGCCTTAAAGCCAATACAGCTATCCTACATCTCTTGCTTGGGGAACCTAAGGAGCAGCCAGGTGCATCTGCATTTTCTACAGAAAAAGAGCTTCTGCATCCAGTGTTTGGAATATTTCTGCTATCACTTCAGCTGATCTGTTTATCCCACAGAAGGAAGAGCATAGTGACTTTTGGCAGCAAGAAAGTTAGCAAGTCCTCAGTTTGCATTCAAGTTACAGTTCTGGGCAATCCCATACCTTCCCTTCCTTATCCAAGTTCATTCTGTAATAAACTAAAAACAAAACACAACACCCTGGACTGGTTCTTGAAGTCTGAGGGAGTGCTGATAAATTCCTGTTGCCTGGCTGTGTATGTGAGGGAGAACCCAAAAATCCAGAGACCCTTAAGGGGGTAGCGCTACACTAACATCCTTCATTACTAGAACAATGCCGTACTGATGGTAATGCAGAGTTTTTTTTTACAGCCATGTGCTTGTGCCCTACTCTCTATTTCAAGAGTGATGTTTTTAGTAATACATTGCATTTATAGTATTCTGTAGATATTCCAAAATAAATATATACATTTATTGTATATTTTTTTTACAATGCTATTGCTACCTGCTTAGTGTGTTGAGTACTTACAGTAGATGGCATTAGGACTAGTGATGGGCTCAGGCATGTTCTGGATTGTAGTCCCAACCATACCTGAGCAATCCCGCCAGGAAGCCATTACTGGATACCGCCAATCAGGAGCAGCCTAGTCAGGACTGTGGACCAGGAAATGCCTCACTGCCTATGATTGGTGTTGTGCAGTGTCAGCTTCCAAGCGGGATTGCTCAGGGGGGTTGGGACTACAATCCCGAACTCGTCTGAGCCCATCACTTATTAGAGCCCCTGTGCTCCTGGGCTCCATAGCACCTGCATGGTCTCATGTGGTTAGAGTTTTGTCCTTGGATATGACTTCCAGGGACATATAGTCCCATAAAGAAAAGTGGCAGGCTGTACACAGAGCCGTATTACTGTGTTATTCTATTCATTTTTATTGAGTATAAGTCATTTAACCACTTCAATACAGGGCACTTATACACCTTCCTGCCCAGACCAATTTTCATCTTTCAGCGCTCTCACATTTTGAATGACAATTGCGCGGTCATGCCATGCTGTACCCAAAAGTCATTTTTATAATTTTTTCCCCACAAATGGAGCTTTCTTTTGGTGGTATTTGATCACCACTGGATTTGTTTTTTTTTTTGCGCTACAAATAAAAATGGACCAAAATTTTTGAAAAAAAAAAGCTTTCTTCGTTTTTGTTACAAAACTTTGTAGCTAAGGATGAAGCTAAGGGGAAAATAATACTGGGAGTATGCTATAGGCCCCCTAACCTGAGGGAGGAAGTGGAGACGGATCTCCTATCACAAATTGGATTAGCAGCAAGGATGGGAAGTGTTATCATAATGGGGGATTTTAATTATCCAGACATAGACTGGGCGGAGGGAACCGCGCATTCATTTAAGGCTCGCCAGTTCCTTAATGTCTTGCAGGACAATTTTATGGGTCAGATGGTAGACGCACCAACTAGAAATAAAACATTACTAGATCTACTGATTACCAACAATACAGACCTGATAACAGATGTGGAAATACGGGGCAATTTAGGTAACAGCGATCACAGGTCAATTAGTTTCAGTATAAATCACACAAATATGAGACATGAAGGGAACACAAAGACACTGAATTTCAAAAGAGCCAACTTCCCTAAACTACAAACCTGGCTAAAAGGCATAAATTGGGATAAAATATTAGGAACAAAGAATACAGAGGAGAGATGGGTTTGCTTTAAGAGCATATTAAATAAGGGCATTAGCCAATGTATCCCATTGGGTAATACATTTAAAAGAGCGAACAAACATCCTGGATGGCTTAACTCCAATGTAAAAATGCATATAAAAGCAAAGGAGAAGGCCTTCAAAAAATACAAGGTTGAGGGATCATCCACAGCATTCAGAATTTATAAAGAATGCAATAAGAAATGTAAGGGTGCAATTAGGATGGCTAAGATAGAACATGAAAGACACATAGCGGAGGAGAGCAAAAAAAATCCCAAGAAATTCTTTAAGTATGTAAACAGTAAAAAAGGGAGGACAGACCATATTGGCCCCATAAAGAATGAGGAAGGACATCTGGTTACAAAGGATGGGGAGATGGCAGAGGTATTGAATTTATTCTTCTCCTCAGTCTTCACGAGTGAATCGGGGGGCTTCAGTAACCAAAACTGCAGTGTTTATCCTCATGACACAACACAGGAAGCACCTACATGGTTAACAGAGGACGGAATTAAAATTAGACTTGAGAAACTTAACATTAATAAATCACCGGGATCAGATGGCTTGCATCCGAGGGTACTTAGGGAACTCAGTCAGGTGATTGCCAGACCGTTGTTCCTAATTTTTACAGACAGTCTATTGACTGGAATGGTACCAGCTGATTGGAGAAAAGCCAATGTAGCACCAATATTTAAAAAGGGCCCAAAAAACATCCCTGGGAATTACAGACCAGTTAGCCTAACATCAATAGTATGTAAACTCTTGGAGGGGATGATAAGGGACTATATACAAGATTTTAGTAATAAGAATGATATCATTAGCAGTAATCAGCATGGATTCATGAAGAATCGTTCTTGCCAAACCAATCTATTAACCTTCTATGAGGAGGTGAGTTGCCATCTAGATAAAGGAAGGCCCGTAGACGTGGTGCATCTGGATTTTGCAAAAGCATTTGACACAGTTCCCCATAAACGTTTACTGTACAAAATAAGGTGCGTTGGCATGGACCATAGGGTGAGTACATGGATTGAAAACTGGCTACAAGGGCGTGTTCAGAGGGTGGTGATAAATGGGGAGTACTCAGAATGGTCAGGGGTGGGTAGTGGGGTCCCCCAGGGTTCTGTGCTGGGACCAATCCTATTTAATTTGTTCATAAACGACCTGGAGGATGGGATAAACAGTTCCATCTCTGTATTTGAAGATGATACTAAGCTAAGCAGGGCAATAACTTCTCCGCAGGATGTGGAAATCTTGCAAAAAGACCTGAACAAATTAATGGGGTGGGCGACTACATGGCAAATGAGGTTCAATGTAGAAAAATGTAAAATAATGCATTTGGGTGTCAAAAATATGAATGCAATCTATACACTGGGGGGAGAACCTCTGGGGGAATCTAGGATGGAAAAGGACTTGGGGGTCCTAGTGGATGATAGGCTCAGCAATGGCATGCAATGCCAAGCTGCTGCTAATAAAGCAAACAGAATATTGGCATGCATTAAAAGGGGGATCAACTGCAGAGATAAAATGATAATTCTCCCGCTCTACAAGACTCTGGTCCGCCCGCACCTGGAGTATGCTGTCCAGTTCTGGGCACCAGTCCTCAGGAGGGACGTACTGGAAATGGAGCGAGTACAAAGAAGGGCAACAAAGCTAATAAAGGGTCTGGAGGATCTTAGTTATGAGGAAAGGTTGCGAGCACTGAACTTATTCTCTCTGGAGAAGAGACGCTTGAGAGGGGATATGATTTCAATTTACAAATACTGTACTGGTGACCCCACAATAGGGATAAAACTTTTTCGCAGAAGAGAGTTTAATAAGACTCGTGGCCACTCATTACAATTAGAAGAAAAGAGGTTTAACCTTAAACTACGTAGAGGGTTCTTTACTGTAAGAGCGGCAAGGATGTGGAATTCCCTTCCACAGGCGGTGGTCTCAGCGGGGAGCATTGATAGCTTCAAGAAACTATTAGATAATCACCTGAATGACCGCAATATACAGGGATATGTAATGTAATACTGACACATAATCACACACATAGGTTGGACTTGATGGACTTGTGTCTTTTTTCAACCTCACCTACTATGTAACTATGTAACTATGTAAAGAAGTAAGTTTCCTCCTTCACTGATGGACACTAATGAGGCTGTACTGACGGGTACTGGTGAGGCAGTACTGATTGGCACTGATGAGGTGGCACTGATGATGAGACACTTATATGCGGCACTGATAAGCAGAACTGATGGGCACTGATAGGTGGCACTGATATACAGCACTGGTGGGCACTGATAGGTGGCACTGATGGGCACTCATAGGTGGCACTGATGGGCACTCATAGGCGACACTGATGTGCACTAATAAGTGGCACTGATAGGTGCGGATAGGTGGCACTGATAGGTGGCACTTGAGGGCACTTATAGGCGGCACTGGTGGTCACTGATGGGCAGCAATGATAGATGGCACTGAAAGGCAGCACTGATCGGGAGGCACTGGCAGGTATCACTGATGGGCACAGAGTGCCATCCTAATGGGCAATGATTTACATCCCTGGTGGGCTCTAGTGGGCTTACCTGGTGTTCCTGGATGGGCATTCCCTGGTGGTCCCGGGTGGGCATCCCTGATGGCCATGGGTGGGCATCCCTGGTGGCGGCTTATCCTGTTGGACGTCATATGTCGCCCAGTCAGGATAATGAAAACACTTCTCAGCCGTCATTTTGTTATATGGTGGGCGGGAAGTGGTTAACCACTTGCCGATCGCGCTATAGCCAAAACATTGGTCTTGTGTTTGTGGACCTAGGAAGGACACACTACACTAAAATCCCACTATACTGACACACTACACTATACTCACACTATACTGAAACACTACACTAACACACTACACTGAAACTACACAATATTGACACACTATACTAAAACTATACTCACACTATACTAACACGCTACACTCTAAGTTGCAATAACACACTAACTCGCTAGTAGCAAACTGAACCCTGCTCTATCTATCTCCACTCCAACAGCACACTGCAAAAGCTTCCTGTGGAAAGGAACCTTTTATAGTGTGGGGTGGGACTATGAGCACTGAGAAATAATTGGGCAAAGTCATCATGCTTAAGCCAATCAGGGCCCTAGTATACACTGTGCGGCACGCAGTGCATTGTAGGGTGCTTGGCGGGTGAACATCACGCAGCGCGCCCCACAAATTTGGGTGTTCACCGAACAGGCGATGTTCAGGCCGAAATTTTGGTCTGCTACCCCTTAAATTCCTTTCTTGTGGACTAGTTCCCTAATCTGCTTCCAGTGATGACTCCTTAAGAAGATCCTTGGGTGAGGCCTAGTGTCATGTTGCTTCACTACTATGAAGGGGCTCCTCCTTCAGAAACTTTTATGTACAAAGTTTTTTTTTTGCTAACAGGATTATAACCCCATGTTAGCAGAATGTACAGATAATTAGTTTAGTGTGAGGATGTATTTTCTTCTGTTTCTTGCAGGACCATCATGAACGGCTGTCGTCCTGCCTAGTTCTGGACTTTTAGGACTGTTCCTGCTATTCTTACAGTCATGCTGGGAGGGCTTCTCTTTTGGGGAAGGTGCTCCAGAAAACATGTACATATGTTGACATTGACAGATCTTTCTACCTACAGGGATCTGTAGTCAGGATGTACACATTATGTATATGATTTCTGTTTTTGAAAGAAAATATATAAATCGTCTATTTTTGATAACGCATATTTATTTTTTCAAAGCCCTTTTCCAGGTTTATTCCCCTTTTCCCCTTCCATTTTTGCTTATGGGATGCTCTTGCTCCTGAGTGCAGGACCCATTTTTGTTTTTCCAGACGATGGGGACACGGCTGCTTTTTAGAGAGAGGTGAGTATAGCACCCTCTAGTGTATGCTACTAGTGTGAGAGTAGAAAAAAAGCATATTTATGGGCCATTAAATTGGGTCAGGGTTACTAGAGGCCAGGGCTGAATGACTCCTCTTGGCAGCTCCCTGGTCCCTCCCCATGGTGTCTAGAAGGTTGAAGAATCTTATAGCACTAGAGGGTAGGGGTTAGGAAGGGCTGACATTAATGTTTATGGGGTCCCCAGAATTGGGTTGGCAGAGGACTGAGACAACCCCATTAATAGACATGGGCCATGCCAGAAGGGGAGTTGGGTGGAAGATGGAGAAGCAGTGCTGAGGAGAGGCTGTCGGTGGCCCTTGGGGAAACCCCTGCCGGGAAGGGGTGGTAACTCAGGCCAGGGGCTCAGGAAAGCTGGCCTGGAAGGATCCTGACTCAGAAGGCAGTGAAAGGATCCATGCCGGAGAGGCAGAGGGAAGGAGCAAGGAGAGACAGTGAGTAGATCAGAACTGTGCAGGGACAGACAAGGGGAGAGCCTGCCATCTGCAGCAGGCCTCTCTGGAAGACCACATAGTGACAAATCTTCATCTATCCTTGCCCTAGGAGATCTCCATGAGTGTATGCCAGTCGGGCAGGACTGGGCAGAAAGTCAGTCAGGAGGACTGGGAGGAAGGGAGGCTGGGTGCAGCTGGTGGCAGCCAGGCAGGCTAGCATTTTTCTGCAACCAAGTGTAGCTGGCATCAGTGACCACAGGGAAGCAGAAGAATGAAAATTATGCTGTTTGCTCACTCTGCACTACTTTGACAAGGGACTGAGAGTTCCTGCATGTAATAGGCCTTTGCCAAACTAACAACAAAACTGTTAGTTCCCACCTGAGTGAACAGCAGGTGCTGTGCTGAAACCAAGTTTGTGCAGGAGGAAGGAAAAGAGGACTTTTGTGTAAATAGAGATGAACTGTGCCTTTGTTCATAGTTCTGAACATTTTTCAAGTCGGGCATCCCATAATTCCCTACTCTATCCCAGTTGTCAACTCCTAATACAACATTAAATACAAGCCAAAGACTGTTCACTGTGTTTGAGTGAATGAAGGTAATGTGAATGTGACTGACTGTGCAGCAGTGGGGACCCAGGACACTAGCGACTCCTACAGGGGTAGTGCTACATAAGTGTTTTACCACCAGCCCAGAGAGTTGTTGGCAGCCCATCGTACACAATCTCTCCTCAGGTTTGCCTCCCTGAATGCCAAAGCCCACAACGAGGAAGTCACAGAGGTGATTGGTGAGCTTGGACTTTTGCCACTAACATTTGTTGCAACCTCTATTGTATGCTAGATGTAGACAGGCTTTTGTTAGAGTAGGCAAAACATAGTTAGCTCAGGGCTACACCTAGACTGTGTAATCTGGATCAGGGTTACTTTGGGTCAGGGATGACTCATCCTGACAGCTCCTCTGGTTCCTCCCAGTGGTCTAGAAGGTTGTAGAAACTTCTAGAACATTGTAGAAACTTCTAGAGCTTAAGGGTGGAGGTGAGGAGGGGCTGTTTAGAATCTTTATGAGGGTCTCAGCCAATCCCCAGCAAACAGGTTTGCCTCATAAATAGGCATGAGCCATGCTAGCAGGAGCAGTCAGGTGAAAGATAGAGTGCTGAGGAGGCTGTTGTTAGCCCTTGTAGGGTGCCCCCTAGTCGGGGGGGTGGGTGACCTTGGACTGGGGCTCCAGTGTTTGGAGAATTCTGCTGAAAACACAAAGAGTAAGCCCTTCCTGGAGGCACAGGAGCAAGGATAGAGGACAGCAGGAGCAGGTCAGCAGGTATGGAAGAGCTCCTGAGAGTCAGCTGGGTAAGCTGGTGAGTGTCAGTTTGAAGGATTGTGCTGGAGAAGTCAGTCTGGAGGCTAGGAAAGAGGCTGCTGCAGCCAGGAGAGATGGTAGAGACTGAAGAGGTGGTGCTAGGATCAGGGACCACAGAGAGGAAGTGCTATGAAAGTGTTCGCTGTTGTAACACTGATCCTCCTCCCGGCCAACCAGGATGCGGGTTTCGACACCGGTCACCCATTTGGCTGAAAGGACAGGTGATCCTATTGGATGCCTAGGAGGAGGAGGGGGAGGGGCTGAAAGCCACCATGGAGGAGATGACTCGGAGCCGAGCCGCTGTACCACACTGCCTGCCACCCGCCACAAGGGGGTAAGTGCCGGACCAACTGGCAAACAGCGGGGGGGTGCCGCTTGGGGGTGGGGGTGTATGGTTGTTTCCCCCCCCCCGAAAAAAAAAAGTGCTGGGTGTGAGTCGCTACCTGTAATGGGCTATTGCTACAATCACCACAGAGTGACATAGCTGGGAATCAAGTAAGTGTGTGCTGGAGGAAGTGGTGGAGCTGCATAGAGACTTTATATAGAGACTGTTTTAAGGAAGTTGTCCCTGAAGTTTGAAGTTAAGTTGGCATCCCATAATTCCCAATCTCTATCCTCTATTCAATTTCCTCATAAAACACAAAAAAAAACCAAAGCTATGGATTGTTCTCTGTGCTGGTGAAGATTCGGTGTGCCTGGCTGTGCAGGGTGCGGGATCTCTTTAACCTACAGCTCCTACATGGGGTGTGGTACACCTTTCTCATACTGACAGCACAAATTCCAGATTTCCTGTTTGAGCTTTGAAGAAGAAGGTAAGCTGGCACTCTGGAGGTTTAAAACCAAACCAATAATTTTAGAAAAGCAGTCTGAGTCTCCACTTCATTACTTGAACAAGAATTGAGGAGAAATGTCCTTCGTGAGAGCTCTGAGATCAGTGGGAAGGGCCTTGGGACTGATGGAAAGGGCCTTGAGATGGGGTCAGGGGGCCCGTCATGGTTTCTTGCACCAGGGCCCTGAAGGTTCTAGTTACGCCCCCCGTGTTACAATATATGCCCAACAAGGATCAGCAACGTACTGGTATGTTGGTGGATTTTGAGTGGTTGTACCAGAATGATGCCTGCAAGTTTAGGTATCATCTTGGTATCATTCTTTTCAGCCAGCGGTCGGCTTTCAAGTAAAAGCAATTCTAGGGGCTAATTAGCCTCTAGACTACTTTTACAAGCAGTAGGAGGGAACATCCCATCCCCCTCCCGCCGTCTTCCATGGTTTTCTCTCCTGTCCCATCAGGGAATCCGAGAATGCAGCTGGTTGTTCTGCCAGCTGACCATAGAGCTGATCGGAGACCAGAACAGCTCCAATCATCTCTATGGCCTAAGAAACCGGAAGCTACAAGTATTTCATGACTTTTTTCGCCGGATGTAAACAGCGCCATTGGGAAATTGGGAAAGCATTTTATCACACCGATCTTGGTGTGGTCAGATGCTTTGAGGGCAGAGGAGAGATTTAGGGTCTAATAGACCCCAATTTTTTCAAAAAAGAGTACCTGTCACTATTTATTGCTATCATAGGGGACATTTACATTCCCTGAGATAATAATAAAAATAATAAAATAAAAAAAAAAAAAAAAAAAAGCACCCCTGTCCCCCTATGCTCACGCGCAAAGGTGAACGCAAGCGGCGTCAGTCTTGTGTCGTATGTAAACAGCAATTGCACCATGCATGTGAGGTATCACCGCGGACGTCAGATCGAGGGCAGTAATTTTAGCAGTAGACCTCCTCTGTAAATTTAAAGTTGTAACCTGTAAAGGCTTTTAAAAAAACATTTTTGTCACTAAATGATATCTTGTTCAAACATGCCATGTTTTTTTATATTACACCCCAAAATACATTTTGCTGCTTCTCCTGAGTATGGGAATACCACACGTGTGAGACTTTTTGGGAGCCTAGCTGCATACAGGCCCCCAAAAACCAATCACCGCCTTCAGGCTTTCTAAGGGCGTAAAATGGTGATTTTACTCCTCACTACCTATCACAGTTACGGAAGCCCTGAAATGTCAAGATAGCACAACCCCCCCCAAATGATCTCATTTTGGAAAGTAGACACCCCAAGGTATTTGCTAAGAGGCATAGTGAGTATTTTGCAGCTTTCATTTGTTTTTGAAAATAAAGAAAGGAAAATAATTTTTTTTTTTTTTTTCAATTTTCAAAATTTTTTTGGCAAAAAGCGAGATCTGCAAAATAGTCAACATGCCTCTCAGCAAATAGCTTGGGGAAAGCAAATTACTTTCCAAAATGGGCTCATTTGGGGGTTTTGTACTATCTTGGCATTTCATGGCCTCCGAAACTGTGATAGGCAGTGAGAAGTGAAATAAAAAATTTACGCCCTTAGAAAGCCTGAAGGCGATGATTGGCTTTCGGGGTCCTGTACGCGGTTAGACTGCCAAAACGTCCCACACATGTGGTATCCCCATACTCAGGAGAAGCAGCAGAATGTATTTTGGGGTGTAATTCTACATATAACCATGCCATGTTTGAACAATATATAATTTATTGACAACTTTATGTAAAAATATATAAATCAATGCAAATTTATTTTTTTCAGAAGCAGTGATTTTTTTTAATGCTTAAAGTGAAACAATAAAAATGAAATATTCCTTTAAATCATGCCTGGGGGGGTGTCTATAGTATACCTGCAATGTGGCGCATTTTCCCCGTGTTTATAACAGTTTATAACAGTACCACAGCAAAAAGACATTTCTAAAGGAAAAATTGTCATTTAAAACTGATCGCGGCTGTAATGAATTGTTGGGTCTCGGCAACATAGATAAAACTCATTGAAAAAAAAGAGCATGGGTCCCCCCAGTCCATTACCAGGCCCTTTGGGTCTGGTATGAATATTAAGGGGAACCCCAAACCAAAATGTAAAAAAAAATTGCGTGGGGGTCCCCCTAAAATCCATACCAGGCCCTTCAGGTCTGATATGGAAATTAAGAAGAACCCTGCGCCAAATTTAAAAAAAATTGGCGTAGGAGTCCCCCCAAAATCCTTAACAGAAGGATCTGGTATGGATTTTAAGGGGAACCCTGTGCAAAAAATTTTTTTTTGAAATGGCGTAGGGGTCCCCCCCAAAATCCATACCAGACCCTTATCCGAGCAAGCAACCTGGCAGGCCACAGGAAAAGGGGGGGGTGAGAGAGGACTTGTCCCAAGCTGTCTCTTGTCTTTTTTTACCATTTTTGACACTTTTTTTGTGAAATGGTACCCCATTACCAATTCACACAGGGGGAGGTCAAGATCTGGGGGTCCCCTTGTTAAAGGGGGCTTCCAGATTCTGATAAGCCCCCTGCCCGCATACCCCCACAACCACCGGGCAAGGGTTGTGGGAATGAGGCCTTTGTCCCCATCAACATGGGGACAAGGTGCTTTGGGGTCAGACCCCAAAGCACCCTCCCCATGTTGAGGGCATGTGTCCTGGTACAGTTTGGGGGGGCGCTCTCTTGTCCCCCCTCTTTTCCTGCAGCCTGCCAGGTTGCATGCTCAGATAAGAGTCTGGTATGGATTTTGGGGGGCCCCTGCGCCATTTTTTTAAAATTTTGGCGCAGGGTTCCCCTTAATTTCCATATCAGACCTGAAGGGCCTGGTGAAGATTTTAGGGGGACCCCCACGCACTTTTTCTTTAAATTTTGGTTCGGAGTTCCCCTTATTATTCATACCAGACCCAAAGGGCCTGGTAATGGACTGGGGGGGCCCATGCTCTTTTTTTCAATGAGTTTTATATATATTGCAGAGACCAGACAATTTATTAGAGCCGCGATCAGTTTTAGATGACAATTTTTCCTTTAGAAATGTCATTTTGCTGTGGCACTGTTCTAAACATGGGAAAAATGCGCCAACTTGCAGGCATACTATAGACACCCTCCAGGCATGATATTTATATATATTGTAGAAATATTTCATTTTTATTGTTTCACTTTAAGCATTTAAAAAAGCACTGCTCCCGAAAAAAGGGCCATTTTTAAAAAAACATTTCCTGACAGACTCCATGGCAGCCTACGTGTGGGTTAACCCCGCCTCCTCTCCAATGCTATAGGACCCCATTCCCATAAATAAGTACTCAGCACTAGCTACTGCGTTCCTTTTTTGTCCTCCTCCAACGGACCTACACAAGATGTTCGCGTCCGGTCGGACGGTTCCAAGATCATGGCATACCTCTTGCGGTGCAGCTCAGGGCCCAGCCATGGACGGGCGAGTAGTGTTTAGAGGCTGAAGTTTACCCCTTTGGTGGAGGGATGGTCGCCTCTGTATCCTGAAACTTCTGGACGCATCAATGGCTGGCAAGGTCGGAAGCATAGTTTTTGTCTCCATGGCAGTGTTTCTCTGTATAGTCTGTCTTCCCCTAGGTCTCCCCGGCTCTTGTTACGATCGAGGCAGTCGTTTTTGGGACCTTTTTCACCCCTCATGGCGGCTGGAGCGCTGGTGCGTTCCAGCTCACCTCAGCACTTCCGGGTGCGGCTGTTCGCGCTGTTCGCACGTGCGCTGTAGCCTCCTCGAGACCGAGGCTTGGCTCGCGCATGTGTAGTACGGCGGAGTACTCGGCAAACCGCACATGCGCAGTACGATCACCGTCCTACGGTGCAGGCGCATGGTGGGCGGTGATGTCATGGGCAGGGAGCTTTAAATACCGCTCATAGACTCCCTCACAGTGGGAATTCCCTCACAGTGAATGGGAGTGGAGCGGTCTTCCCCATACCCAGCTCTGGTCAGCTCTAGGTGAGTGCCTGCCCGTTTTCTGTGTACATTGTATTACCTTTAAAATAAAAAAAAAAAAAAAAAAGAACTTTATATAGTTAAATGCAATTTATGTATCCATTTAAAAAAAAAAAGGGGGGGGGGAAAGAAATATCTTCCTTTATGATTGTTTCTATGAACAAATATGAGGTGGTTTTTCATATGTTGCAAGTGCACATATGTTTGTTTTGAGGCAGATGACTTTTCCTTATTGGTTCCTCGGCCCGTCCAGGCCGTTTTCTTTCTGCAGACCAGCTGTATTGTATCGCCCTTCATCTGGAAGTCATGGATAATTCACCGCCTTTAAGTGGCCAGCCCTCTCCCACAAGGTATGTGCTTATGAGGGGAGGGGTTGAAAGTCAGTCGCATTTTGGTGTGCGTTATCTGATGTTGGTCCTGCCATTTCCCCTTCCCTACTGTGTTTTTTCTTCCAGCCCTTCTAGATCGGACCCTCAGATCTTGGTCCAGAATGACAAAGACCTTGCCAGGCCACAACGCCAGTCTCCCTCAAGATCCAGACGAGACTCTGCATCTGGAAGCCACCACCAGGGAAGACGCTCTCATTCCTCCTCCAGACACCGCTCCCACCGCCATGATAGCTGTTCTGATGGAAGAGCCTGCTGGGGATGTGGAACGCGAGTTCCGGAGGGCAAGTCACTGTGTGATCGGTGCTATGCCGGGCGGTCAGGGAAAAAGAGTCGGAGAACCAGCGTTTGGAATCTCTTGTTAAACGTGTGGTACAGCAATCCCTGAAAGAGTTGGATTCTCCCCACACGCTAAGTCAGTCTACTTCACTGTCTGGCCCCCCGGCTGATGAGGCCCGTGAAGACCCGGGCACTTCCCAGCCTTACGCGGCCTCTCTTGATTGCTCAGATGATGATCCTCGGGAAGAAGAGGAAAACGGAGGTTTTGACTTCAACATGGTATCACCATTAATTAAGGCAATCAAGGAGGCTCTCAAGTGGGAGGATCCCGCTACTCCCCCAGCTAAACAAAAGAAATTCTTTATACACCTAGGAAAAGAGCGCTCAAGTTTCCCGCTCCTTTCTGAACTGAAAGATATTATAGATGAGGAATGGAGTAAAACGGACAGGAAGTCCTCCATGTCAAATAAAACCTCCAGATTATATCCCTTCAAGTCGGAAGAGGTGAAGTATCTGGAGAATGCTCCCCTTGTAGACGCAGCCTTAATGCGTCTGGCTAAACATGTCACACTTCCCCTAGAGGATGCGGTGTCCTTCAAGGATGGTCTAGCGGGAGGTTCAGCAGCTGCAGAATTAAAGCTAGTGGCAGTCTTCTTGGGGGAGGCATCCATTGATTTGATATGCCTATTGGCGCGGATTATGCTGTCATCGGTCACGACCAAGCGGGCCTTATGGTTACGTCCTTGGCTTGCTGACCCGGTTTCCAAACAGGCCTGGTGTAAGATTCCCTTTGAGGGGTCTTCACTGTTTGGCAACAAACTCGACGATGTGGCAGGTCGGGCTTCCTCCCCCAAGATAGGCGTCTTCTTGGTCGGAAGAAACCTCAGTTCAGAAGACATTCTCCGGAGCGCTCTAGGGAAGCTCGCTCATACAAGCCCGGCAGGGACTTCAGGAAAAACTGGAGCAGAGGTCAGACATCCTTTCGCAAGTCCACTAAAGGCCAGACATCCAGCGGCCGCGAGCAGGCGAAGTCTTTTTGAGATTGCGCCTGCCCAGGCGGGTCGGGTAGGGGCACGGCTGCGCCTCTTCCGGCACGTCTGGGTGGCCTCGATCTCAGACTTTTGGGTAATAAAAACAGTCTCGACAGTTCACAGATTTGTCTCTACTCTTCTGCCCCGGTCAGAAGATCAAAAACAAGCTCTACTGTCCTATGTGGACCTTTTGAAATCTCAGGGAGCAGTGGTACACGTCCCGAGGGACGAATGGTTTCCGGGGGTTTACTCCCCGCTCTTCTTAGTTCGAAAAAAGAGTGGCTCTTGGCACCCGGTCATAGACCTGACCTACCTCAACGAGTTTATAGAGCAAGGGAAATTCAAAATGGAAACTCTGTCGACCATTCAGCAAGCTATTCAGCCAGGCGATTGGATGATTTCCATCGACTTGAAGGACGCTTATTTCCGCGTCCCAGTAGAAGAGGGGTTTCACAAATATCTACGTTTCCAAGTGGGACAGGGTCATCTACAGTTTATCTGTCTCCCCTTCGGGTTGACAACGTCCCCCCCGGGTCTTTTCAAAAATTCTCTTAGCCACGGTGGCTCTCATAAGGTTAAAGAGGCTGCGTCTTTACCACTACCTCGATGACCTCCTGGTACTATCGCAAAGCAGGGAGCAGCTGCTGGCCCACTGGGAACAGGTGATCTTTACCCTGTCCAGCTTCGGGTGGCTCCTGAATTTAGCAAACAGTCATCTAATTCCAGCTCAATGCCTAATAAGTCTAGGAGCTCAGTTCGACACCGTGAGAAGCAATATTTCCCTTCCACTACAGAAAATTCTGGTTGTTCGGGAAAGAATTTCTCGTGCTTTACATACCCCACACCTGAAAGCCTCTCAGTGCCTGGAGATCGTCGGCACGATGGTCTCTACGACTCCCATGGTCAAGTGGGCCTTGTGGAGATTACATCTCTTCCAGTTGGGGTTCCTGCAGCAGTGGAGAACAGGGGACAAGAATCAAGTCATCCGTGTGACATCATCAATGAGGATCAGTCTCTTTTGGTGGCTTCAGCGCAAGAATCTCCTGGCATGTCACTCCATTGCCCCCATCTCCTGGATCACGGTCACGACTGATGCCAGCGGGACTGGTTGGGGAGCCCTCTGCGGTTCGAACCTTGCCCAGGGCAAATGGGATTCCTGCCTCCCAGTCCCAGGTTCAAACGTCCTGGAACTCAGAGTGGCCTGGTGTGCACTACAATCCTTCTCTCACCTACTGAAAGGGAAGTCAGTGTTGTTAAGGATGGACAATACGACGGCCGTTGCCTACGTGAAGAGGCAAGGGGGTCCCCGGAGTCCCACTCTCCTTCGGGAAGTCGAGCCCATCCTTTCATGGGCACAGAAGAACCTTTGCAATATCTCGGCAGTGTTTGTCCCAGGAGTCCAGAATACTCAAGTGGATTTCCTTTCACGCACCGAGCTGGACAACAATGAGTGGTCCCTTCATATGGAGATGTTCAGATGGGTCTCGTCACTAGGGATCAACCCCGAGGTAGATCTGTTCGCCTCCCGCCACAACTTCAAGCTGGAGAAATTTTACGCCAGAGGCCGTTGCAGCCAGGCTTTTGGGTCAGACGCACTGACGGATCTATGGAGGTTCACCAAGGCATATGCCTTCCCGCCGCTTCCAGTCATCGTGAGATTTCTGCAGAGGCTCCGTTCGGAAACAGCCGAAGTGTTGACAATAGCTCCATACTGGCCGAACAGGCCTTGGTTCCCTCTCCTTGTCCAACTCAGCTTCAGGGACCCGGTGCCTCTCCCTCTCAGGCCGGACCTTCTTTCTCAGGGGTCAGTCTTGCACCCGTGTCCGGCAGTACTGAGACTGATGGTCTGGTTCTTGAGAGGGAGAGGCTAATCTCGCTTGGCTGCGCTCCTACAGTAATCTCAACCCTCATGAGTTCAAGAAGATCTAGCACAAATAGAGTCTACAGTAGAATTTGGTCCAAATTTGTGGATTTTTGCTCTTCTAGCGGCAGGTCTTTTAGACACCCGGGGGTGCAAGATGTACTCAGCTTTCTTCAAACAGGCTTAGATCTACCATTATCCATCAGCTCGCTTAGGGTCCAGGTTTCTGCACTGTCGGCCTTCTCTGGGTCCTCTTGGGCGACTAATCCATTAATCCGGCAATTTTTTCGTGGAGCTTCAAGACTCAAGCCCCAAAGGGAATCCAGATTCCCCAAATGGGACATTCCACTTGTCCTCGACTCAATCTCCGGACTCAGTACTACCGGGCCTTCCCCGCTCTCTATCAAGGACTTCTCAACAAAAGTTGTCTTTCTAGTAGCCGTCACATCGGCAAAAAGAGTCTCTGAGATTGGTTCTCTGGGTTGTGAAGAACCCTTCCTGACGTTCTTCCCGGATCGGGTAGTTCTCATCCCTATGCTGGGTTCTAACCCGAAAGTGTCCTCGGTGTTCCATGATAATCAGGAGATAGTCCTTCCTATGTTTAAGTCTCCGGGGTCCTCCGAGATTCATCCTCTGGATGTAGGGGAAGCAATTAAAGAATATCTGAAAGTGACTTCTCCCTTCAGACGTTCTGACCATCTATTTATTTTACACTCGGGCAGCAATAAAGGAAAGAAAGCCTTAATTAGGACACTCGCTACTTTGATTGTACAAACTATTCAACAAGCATACAGGGCGAAGGGCTTGGCTCCTCCACAGGCGGTGACAGCTCACTCCACCTGGGGAATGGCGGCTTCATGGGCGGCAGCTCGACACGTGGCCCCAGACACAATTTGCAGGGCGGCCTCGTAGGCCTCTATAAACACTTTCATGTCTCATTACTGTATTAAGCCTGCTTCAATGTCCTCTGTAAACTTTGGTTTGAGAATCCTATCAGTTGATAGGACAAATTAAATTTATGTTTGATTCAGCATACCCACCCGTGTGGTCGGCTAGTTATTTCCCACACGTAGGCTGCCATGGAGTCTGTCAGGAAAAAGGAAAATTTATTATCAAATACTTACCGTAATTTTCCTTTCCTGATGGACTCCATGGCAGACGGAGTTCCCACCCATTGGTTAAAGAGTAGGCTAGTTACGGAACTCAGTAGCTAGTGGTGAGTACTCATTTATGGGAATGGGGTCCTATAGCATTGGAGAGGAGGCCGGGTTAACCCACACGTAGGCTGCCATGGAGTCCATCAGGAAAGTATTTGATAATAAATTTTCCTTTTTTGCACTGATACATGTCCCCTGGGGCAGGACCCAGGTCCTCAAACACTTTTTATGACAATAACTTGCATATAAGCCTTTAAAATTAGCACTTTTGATTATTCATGTTCGTGTCCCATAGACTTTAGCGGTGTTCGGGTGTTCTGCCGAATTATTTGCCTGTTCGCATGTTCTGCTGCGGAGGGAGTTTGGGTCATCCCTGCATATTCCCATGGCATGTTTGAGCAATATATTATTTAGTGACAACTTTCTGCAAAAAATAAAAAGAAGTTTGTCATTTTCCCAAAACTTGTGGCAAAATATAAAATATTCCATGGACTCAACATGCCTTTCAGCAAATAGCTTGGGGTGTCTACTTTCCAAAATGGGGTAATTTGGGGGGGTTTGTGCCATCTTGGCATATTATGACCTTAGAAACTGTTATAGGCAGTGAGGAGTGAAATCAAAAATAAAAAAATTACGCCTTTAGAAATCCTGAAGGCGGTGATTGGTTTTTGGGGTCCTGTACGCGGCTAGGCTCCAAAAATGTCTCACACATGTGGTACCCCTCAGAATGTATTTTGGGGTGTAATTCCACATATAACCATGGCACGTGTGAGCAATATATCATTTAGTGACAACTTTGTGTTCATTTTTTTTGTCATTTTTCAATCACCTAAAAAATAAAATATTTAATGTGCTCAGCAAATTCCTTGGGGTTTCTACTTTCCAAAATAAGGCCATTTGGGGGGGGGGGGGGGGGGTGTTTACTGCCCTGCCTTTTTAGCACCTCAAGAGATGAGACAGCCAGTCATAAACGAAATGCTAACTAAATTCCAGGAAATGTACCCTAGTTTGTAGACGCTATAACTCTTGTGCAAACCAATAAATATATGCTAATTGACATTTTATTTTACCAAAGACATGTGGCTGAATACATTTTGGCCTATGACTAAAATTGAGTTTATTGGATTTCTTTTTATAACAAAAAGTAGAAGATATCTTTTTTTTTTCAAAATTTTCTGTCTTTTTCCATTTATATCGCAAAAAGTAAAAATCGCAGAGGCAATAAAATACCATCAAAAGAAAGCTCTATTTGTGGGAAAAAAAGGGTGCAAATTTCGTTTGGGTGCAGCATTGCATGACTGTGCAATTACCAGTTAAAGCAGCGCAGTGCCAAATTGTAAAAAGTGCTCTGGTCATTAAGGGGCCAATTCTTTCGGGGCTGGAGTGGTTAAGCAAGAGTCATGGAATCTGGGTCAGGGTTTATTGAGTTTAGGCCGGATGACTCATGCAGGCAAGTCTCTGGTGCTTCCCCCAGGTTCTGGGAGAAACTTCCAGAAACTGAAGGGTGAAGACTAGGAGGGTCGTTCTGCATACTCAAGGGAGTTTGGCCAATCCCCAGGCAGTGGGCCTGGCAGGGTGGCTGAGCCAGGCCTTAAGTATGAATGAGTCATGCTGGCAAGGGGAGTCGGGTGGAAGATGGAGATGGAGTGCTGAGGAGCCTGTCGGTGGCCTTGAGGGCCCTCTAGGTCTAGGGGGGCTACAGGCTGAAGTCTCAAACTGGCTCAGAAAGGATTCCTTCAGCAGAGTGGTTTGATTGGAACCAGCATCTGGGAGCGGTGGGAGCATGAAAGGACAGTGTGAGTAGCACACTCAGGAGGAACACTACAAGGGCAAAGTCTGCCATATGTAGTCAGCTTTCTGGAGGGACAGTGGTGTGCTTCACCCCCTCATCCCTACCCTGAAAAAACTCCAGAGCAGCCAGGAGGGCTGGTAGGACCTGCTGAGTAGTGGAGCTGGGACCAGTTCTACAGTAGGAGGGGATATACTTCTCCAAGCAGTTACCTCAAGTTTGTGCTTATCAGGAACCATGAATCAGACCGAGACAGAAGTATAGTAAAATCACACTTGTTTAATAATAATAATAATAAGGTAAACAGAGTAAGCGTAGTCAAAACAAGCCAGAGTTCAGTAATAGGATCGGGTAGTCAGCCAAGCAAATGTCAGAGAGCCAGAGATAATTGTAGTAGTACAGCAAGCAGGATCAGGAGCCAGAAGGAACGTTAGCCAAGAAAGTCTTCAACAGGAACGCAGGAGAAAGTCTCTGTGATGTTGACAAAGGCGAAGGCAGAGATCAAGTGAGCTGGACGGCTTTAAGTAGGCAGAACTGACGAGCAGAATCAACAACAGCTGGGTAACTGTGGAGAGAGATGGGATCTAGCAATTACCCGACAGCTTAGTGGCCAGCTCAGAAAAGGAAGGGCTGAGCCCAGCCCTAACAGTGCTACTTTTCCAGAAGAGCCCAGGGCTCCTAGTCCATAACAGGGATGAGCCCGATGTTCGAGTCGCACGTAAGTTCGACTCAAACCTCGGGTGTGAATACCGAACATTATGGGGCGTTCGCGGCAAATTTGAGTGCCGCAGAACGCCCCATAATGCACTGCGAGATTGCAGTGCCTTGGAGTCTTATGATTGGCCAAAGCATGCACCTGACCAATCTGGAGATTATTAATGCATATGAGGTATACTGAAAATACCGCATAAGCGGCTTATCCAGCCACAGCTAGGCACAAAGGATACATATAAAAACAAGTGATTTTAAGGTGCAATGTGTAAATAATATACTAGATGTGCATTTGCAAGGTGCGTGAATGCACCAATCTGATAACAGTCTCCAAAGTTTGCCTCAAAGTCAGGAGGTATAAGCTGTGCATCGCATCTCTGTGGAGTGAAAGGCTCCATGCTCCATCCTGGCCCCTCCCCTGCGCGTGTTTGATTTGACACAGGGTCACGTGTCATCATCAGGGGGATCACTGAGATGCGAAGCACAGCTTATCCCTCCTGACAGGCAAACTTTTAAGCAAACTTTGGAGACTGTTATCAGATTGGTGCACTCACGCACCTTGCAAATGTGAGTACCCTAATGTGGGGAGCTTTTATCCTAATAAACATTTATAAACAATATCACACTATCCAGTTTTTCTTTTCCTTTCTTCCTAACTGTGGAGTTGCTGCTGAAAACTGTGTATCTGGATTCCATCACTGAGCCGTGGGATGGCTCATAAGCGTGTTTAGACTCAGTCTCACAGCTGAGTCGCACGCTCTGAGGTGAGCGGCTGTCCCAGGGGGGTCACTGGATGGCACTTGAGCATGGAATTCTGAGCACTAAGCACTAAGATTAATACACGCACGTTGGATTTTTTATAAACTGTTTTTATGGACTTTATGTGCATTTCTTTCATAAATTGGACTTTAATAACCACGTATCACATCTTGGATTTGATATTCACACTTATTGTGTGGCACTTGGCACTTTGTTGTATTTTTGCACTTATCACTGTGATATATTTATATATTTTTACGCTGTAAATTTCAGATTATATAAATAATAATTTTTCATTCATTATATATACAGTTAGTAGTTTAGTCATCGCTACTCTTATTTTAATGGTATACATCTAGTATATTATTTACACATTGCACCTTAAAATCACTTGTTTTTATATGTATCCTTTGTGCCTTGCTGTGGCTGGATAAGCTGCTTAGGCGGTATTTTCAGTATACCTTATAAGCATTAATAATCTCTAGATTCATATTTTCACCTTAGCGCAGCGTATCTTTTGTATACATTGTATTGCACGGGATATGAAACGTGTTCTGCGCGGGCAGCTAGGTGATTTCCACATTTTGAGGCAATATACCATTGTGGCTCGCAAAATCCCCTTTTATCTATGCACCTAACCAGCATGCTTTGGCCGATCACAGCACAGTCTGCTGAGAGAGCTATAATTGAATAAAGGCAAGGTGCACGCCCCACACTCCAGTCCACCCCAATCCACCTCCCGCACTATATAAGACTGCTTACACGGCGGCCGTATATATTGTAATGAATGAAGAGAGATTGGGCAGCTTAGTGGCATGCTGGCAGTGTATTTGATACAGTTGTAGAGTTGTACAGTTGTACAGTTATTTGTACAGTCAGTGTAGACTATATATTCAGTGTAGACTCTATATTCAGTCAGTACAGTGTAGTATATATAACAAAGTGTATTGAAGTGGTAAGGGGAACCCTGCACCAACATTTTTAAAAAAATGGCGTGGGGGGCGTGGCTTGGCGCATGGAGGAGTAAGACGCTCTTTCTAGGAGCTCCCGCACACGCCGACTCATCTGAGGCTCTCAGCGCTTCCCAGCGACGCCATCCAGGTCTGTAATGGGAAAGAGAGGTGGGGGAGACAGGCACCAAACCCCCGATCCACATCCAGAAAAGGACATTGATAGATTTTTCACTCATATGGGCCATAACCATCCCGGTCCCCCCTCATCCAAGATGGCGCCTGCCCGGACCCCTGGCACACATGTTGCCTCACAGGGAGCTGCTTCGCAGCGCTCCAAACCACATATGAAGACCAGACAAAGGCCCCGGTCTCCCCCTGACTCTGAAACAGGCTCGGTTCGGTCTGCATGTCATTCCCCTGACTCTCATAGATCCTATAGTGGATGGGACATGGAAGCATATATAAAAGCTCTCCCCACCAGACATGATTTTGAGGCCTGTGTGCAACGCTTGGAGCGCTCATACAAACAAGAAATGACTGAACTTCGCAGAGATATCACTAACAGAATTGAGGAGGTAGAACATAATATGGAGGAGACTGCATCCACACGCATGACACTATATTGCATGAGCATACCCTCCAGATTCAACAACTGATGTATCATCAGGACGACCAGGAAAACAGGGCCAGACGTAACAACATACGCATACGCGGTCTCCCTGAATCGGTCGAAACGAAAGATTTGGCACCAGCAGTCGCTGCTATGTTTAACGAGCTCCTCCAGAAAGATAAAGACACCCCACTGGAACTCGATCGTGTCCATAGAGCTCTTGGCCCTAAGAATCCGAATCTAGAACACCCCAGAGATGTGATCTGCAGAGTCCACTTCCACGCGGTTAGAGACGCCATCATGCAAGCTGCACGCTCTCAATCAGCCATATACTTCAACGGCACCCCAGTGTCTCTTCTCCCTGATATCTCCAAATTGACTCTGGACATGAGGCGAGCTCTGAAACCCCTAACTGGAGCCCTCCAAGCTAAACAGATAAAATACCGCTGGGGTTTCCCTTTTAATCTGTCTGCATCTCATGAAGGGAAGTCGGCAACGTTCTGCACACTGGGCGATCTCCCCAAGTTCCTTGGAACTTTTGAACTCCCACAGATATCCATTCTTGACTGGCCTATTCATGCAGCCACCCCGGGCTTTAAGGCCGCACCAGGTTGGCAAAAACGATCGAAGAAGAATAAAAGGCCCAAGTCAGACTTTCCCTCTGCGACTGATGGGTGAGATCGCTCCCCTGTCATATTGTTAATTTTTTCTTTCCCACAGGTTGTCTACCAGTGGTGACGTCCACAGCTGCAATTTCTTTTGGGACATTTGTTTACTAACATGTCTCATCCCTACCCCCCCCCCCCCTCTCCTTGTTACCCCTTGTCATATAGATTTATGACTTGTTGCTGGGAATATTGCTCCACATGCTGTTCAAGTATTTGGTTATCCATAGGGGTTATGTCCACCTGGGATATTGTGTATAATGTTTTATGCCTACACAGCATGGTGGAGCTCTGAGATGTTTTACTTAATGTTTTCAGATTTTGTTTATATCCAGAAATTTTTTTTAATTTTTCCTTTTGCCCGGTGTGTGCGGGCTCCTCTCTGCATTGACCACAGTTCCCCCACTTAGGTCTTTCAGCACCCTTAAGGGTATTAGCTGACACGTTGTTAACAACACTAGTAGTGATGCTGTTTCGGCCCCTTTTTCTTTTTTTTCACTTTTTCTCTTTATCTTCCTCTATTTCATCTGCATTCTTTCCTTTATTTCACCACTAGATGTCCACCTTCTCCCTCTCTCTCTCCCTTTGTCTATTTTTTGGAGACAGCGAACCTCCTTCTAATTTATCTTTAATGTCAAATAAATCTGTTTTCTCATGGCAGCACAAACCGCCCTGAAAGTCTCCTCATTAAACTGTAGGGGTCTTAATGTCCCTGAGAAGAGACGGCAAATACTTTATCATTCTCACAAATTGCGAACGCAAATCCTCCTCTTACAGGAAACTCATTTTAGATCAGATAAAATCCCACAAATCCTTTAAAAGCAATACCCTGTATGGTTCCATAGCACCAACCCTTCTGCAAAATCTAAAGGTGTATCTATAGCATTTCACGCATATTTTACCCTGGTTGTCCTTGACACCTATATAGACCCACTAGGCAGGTATATTTTCCTTAAATTGTCTTACATGGATGTGATCTATACTATTATTAATATATATTCTCCCAATCAGAACCAACAACAATTCCTCTCCTCTGTGATATTGAAAAAATTCTGCACAGTCAACATGATCTTAGGAGGGGACTTTAATGCCACCTTGATACCTCGTCTTGACTCCTCAACCGGTAAGTCCTCGATTTCCCCAACCTCCCTGACCAAAATGAGAACACTCCTATCTGACTTATCTCTTGTAGATGTATGGAGGATGCTACACCCTACTACTAAAGACTACACCTTTTTTTCACCTGCAAATGCCACTTACGGTAGACTAGACTATCTCTTTATCTCTCAATCTTTATTAGATTTCTCGCCCTCTGCTTCCATCAGAATCACTCTTTGGTCTGACCATGCCCCTATTCACATGAGTCTAGGACACACTCCCACACGTAATCGAAACACATCTTGGAGACTAAATGACAACCTTTTGAGTGACTCGGTATGCTCCCAGGACATAGCCCAGTCCAATAAACATTTTGTTTCAGATCACGCTCATGACACCACTAATCCATTCACGAAATGGGAAGCCCTCAAATGCGTACTTCGAGGCAAACTTATTCAACACGGGGCTAGACTGAAGCGTGCGCGTATTGCAGATACGACGCGATTCCTCGCCATCATTGCCAACTTGGAAGAATCACACAAAAATAATCCTGTTAATTCGACTCTTCTAGAACTCTCTAATGCGAGAAGGGATCTCTTGCATATTTTCGCAGAGAGATCTCTTATAGCCCGAGATAAAGGCCGTTTCACTTGTTACTCTCAGGCTAACAAGTGCGGCAGACACCTTGCATCTACCCTTCAGCCCCGCCAAGCTAGAAGACCAATTCAGTTTATAAATTCCTCCACCAAAGGTAAAATCAGACAGAACACGGCTATTGCCGAAGAATTCCGCCAGTACTACTCCACATTATATAACCTCACCCCTCAATCTCCGTCATCCTCACCTACCTCGATTGACCTATCCTCCTATATACAGGAAACGGCACTTCCACCTCTTTCTGTGTCCGATTCAGAGGACTTGGAGGCCTTCTTATCTGATACGGAATTCCTCTCAGCCATAAAAAATCTCAAGAATGGTAAGAGCCCAGGCCCAGATGGGTTCTCTTCCCGTTTTTATAAACTTTTTGCATCACAACTGTCCCCTTTACTAGCAAACGCTTTTAACGCATTTGATGGGAAGATTGCTTCCTCCTCTTCCATTCTTCAAGCCCAAATTGTAGTCATTCCTAAATCCGGAAAAGACCCGTCCATTTGCTCCAATTTTAGACCGATATCCCTTCTAAATATCGACCTAAAATTATATGCCAAAATACTCGCTAACCGTATCTCCCCTCGGCTTTCGAAATTAATACACAAAGATCAGGTGGGTTTCGTCCCTGGTCGAGAGGCCAGGGACAATACCACCAAGACCATACACTTAATCACCTTTGCTCAACGTCACCATATTCCGGCCTGCCTTCTCTCCTGTGACACAGAGAAGGCTTTTGATAGTCAGTTGGCCTTTTCTTCAGTCTACACTATCTCAAATAGGTCTAGGCCCAAGAATGTTGACACGCATAATGTCGCTCTACTCTACACCCTCGGTCACGGTCTTAGTTATTGGTACCCAATCACGTAATTTTACGATTACTAACGGCACCAGGCAGGGCTGTCCCCTTTCCCCCCTCCTGTTCGCTCTGGTGATTGAACATCTTGCCCAAGCTATTAGATCTAATCCCAATATACAGGGCTTACAGACCCCCCTCATCTCACTGCAAACTTTCTCTATACGCAGACGACCTTCTTTTGTATGTAACCAAACCCCATATTTCTATACCCTCAATTCTATCAGAGATAGACAGATTTGGCCGCTTCAGTAATTACAAATTAAATATCTCCAAAACGGAGGCTCTTAACCTTTCCCTATCACAATCCACACTCTCAGCCCTTCAATCTAATTTCTCATTTCAATGGAAACCAAATTCAATTTCTTATTTAGGTACGGCTATCCCTAAACGCCTCTCAGACATATATGACCTGAACTTTAGCCCCTTGCTCCAAAAACTCAGACACCTTACGGAAGAACGAATGGACTTAGCTATGTCCTGGGTGGGTCGTATTAATGCACTAAAAATGGATATTCTCCCCAAACTTCTATACTTATTCCAGGCCCTCCCCATAGCTCTCCCCTCGGCTTTCTTCCGTTCCCTCCGGTCAATGGCCATTCGATTTGTTTGGAAAGGTAGTCACCCGAGGCTGAGACATAAACTTCTATGCTCTCCAATCACCAAAGGTGGGTTAGGCTTACCTGACTTTGAGTTATATCATACATCTGTAGTTATCTCCCGTATCCTCGAATGGTTTCCCCGCCCCATGACCAAAGCTACCACATTAGTAGAGCAAGACCTCTCCACGTATGATCTAAGAGCGCTCCTTTGGGGATTTGATCATTCATTCAAATCAATCACGATGCTGTCCCCCCTTACCAGAGACGACCTGGCAATTTGGTACCGGAGGAAATCCACCTATTCACTGTCTTCTGAACCCAGCCCCCTTACCCCTTTGTTTGACAACCCAAAATTTCCGGAAGGTCAATCTACTCAACTTATAGACAATTACAATAGAGATTCTTGGCCCACGGCTCGGCATTTTGTTGACGCCACCCTAGGTACCTTTACATCTACACCAACAGAGGTAACCTCCAAAGTGACTCGGCTCACGTGTAGACACCTTAACGCTTACTGTAAACAGATCCACGACTCTAGGCAAATCCATAGACCTCTGACTGGGTTTGAACAACTTTGTACTCTAACTGAGATTCCACGACACACTTTATCCCTTATATACAAATTGATCTTAGATCATACTCATGGAGCTCTTCCTAATTATACTACAAAATGGTCAACGGAGGTTGGGATTGAAATATCCGAGGCAGAATGGAGTAAAGCTTTTCTCTTCACTAATAAGACCTCAATTTCGAGCCATATGCAGGAGAAAAACTATAAAATCCTATCCAGGTGGTATCGGGTCCCCACTACACTTAGTGTCATATTACCTTCCAGTTCAGATATGTGCTGGAGATGCAACTCTATGAAAGGCACCTATCTCCATATTTGGTGGGAGTGTGACGTGCTTCTACCATTCTGGACACAGATTTTTCAGATCTACTCAGATATCTATGACAAGCCTTTACTTCCTTCTCCTACCATTGCCCTTCTCTCCATTCTTCCTGGCACCATAAAGTCATAAAAAAACAGTTTATTGAAGTTCTTCATCAGTGCAGGGAGACAACTTATACCTAGACATTGGAAAACCGTCACGCCTCCATCTTCCATTATGTTAATGGAAGAAATGCAAGCTAATATTCTTGACAAACAAGCCAAATTTTCATATATATGGAGTGTGTGGAGGCATTACTCCACTTCAGACAAACTCAAGCAGAGACTTACGGAGACAAATTCCTCCTAAGGATCACATATAGCCTTTCCGCAAAATTTCGGTCAGGCGTTATGTCTTGTTTCATGGACCGAGGTTCGCTGTCTCCCCCCCCCCTCCCTGTCCTTCTACAAACTATTTTTCTCTTTCTTGCCTTTCTGATTTCCTTTACTTTTAATTTTCCTTCTTTAGTCTCCTTTGACCTTTTATTGTTGCAATCTATGCTGCAAGTTGGCTTACCCCCTATGAGGGTCCATTTTGGTTCCTTACCCTCAGCATGTTAAAACTTACTGCACTTTACTCTAGACAATACATGTGACTGCTATTCGTTTCAGTTTTTCTACTGGTTTACCTTGTGTCAGAGGTTGCAGAAGGTTCCCAATGGGGCTCCCCGGACCAGGGTACATAAAACTCATGAATCAACTGTCACACATGCACGGGTTTCATATAAAGTTATGTTTTAAGTGATCATAGTTCGATCACGTGATTGCACTACCCTGAATTTTTGTATTTTTATATTTCAATATACCAGGAGACCTGATGTCAGGTTACTGACATTGTTAATTTCTTCTTGTTACTCTGTCTTATATATTTGTTGAAATATTAATAAAATCGAATTGAACCATAAAAAAAATGGCGTGGGGATCCCCCCAAAATCCATACCAGGCCCTTCAGGTCTGGTGTGGATTTTAAGGGGAACCCAGTGCCAAAATGTAAAATGTCACATGATGTCACATGGCGTCAGAAGGGGACGGGGTCACCCAGTTACGTCTCCGGGTGGCCCCGCCCTTGACTATATAACAGCTGTCACTGCGAACAGACAGCAGTCTGCGGGACGCCTCCCACTGAGGCGCAGCTTTTTTTCTTTTCTATTTTTCGAGTCCATCTGCGCCGTGATTGGAGATGGATTTACATCACAGGACACCTTTTTTTTCTTTTTTTTTTTAATAAAGGAATTGTCAAAACTGTCTCCTGTCATTTTTACTTGTTTGACACTTTTTTGGTGAATGGGTAGGGGTATAATATACCCAACATAGGCATGCACAGCCTTTTGCATTAGGGTGTGTACCCCAAAGCTCAAACATACTTGCTTATATATATATATATATATATATACTATATTGTCAAAAGTATTGGGACTCCTGCCTTTACACACACATGAACTTTAATGGCATCCCAGTCTTAGTCCATAGGGTTCAATATTGGGTTGTAATGCAAAAAAGATGCGGCGCTAGAACATATTAATGAGCTATTATAATGAATTAACATGAAATAACCGTATAAATAAATGATAATAACAATGCAGGATAAGTATAAACAATGACATACACTAATGTCCCAAAATTAATGGTGAATGAATAATATACATATACGTGGATAAGTAAATAAAGTCCAAAACCAAACAAAAAAATCCGTGATAAAATGAGGAAAAAGTGCCAGAAAGTGCCACAAAAAAGATGAAGATGCAGTAGGAGAAATCTTCTATGGTTCCTCACACCCAAGGTGGAATTTCAGATGTGCTTACCAGATCCCGATGACTGCTATTACAGCAGTCAAAAATGGCACAGGGAAAATTTAGGGCTCCCCACAACCTCAGCATAAGGTACCAGTAAGCGACAGATGATATCTCAAGATTCAAAAACAAAAGGACAATCCATAGCGTGATACAGTCTGTACAATCAATTTATTAAAAGGAATTGCACTTACAGAGCATCCATGAAGTAATCAGCATGTATCGTACAATCAACAACAGTCAGCGTCTCCGTCTGCTGCCTCCGCCTCCTGAGTTCGTACACAGCCCTACACAAGAACGGACGTGGTGACGTCTTAGGCTCCTCCCTACGCGTTTCGTCACAAATGGACGTCGTCTGGGGATTGGCCAAGCTCGAGCGTCACCGCGTGTGGGCATTATATACACTGCGGGCGCCATCTTAGTTAATGGCAAAGAGAAATTTAACATAGGAAAACGGCCCAACTGCATTGAATGTCGGCCATTAGTAAGTAGGAACAAGCGGAGGAAAGTCAAAAAATTAAAATAAAGAAAGGAAGCGCCATCTTGTGGCCAAAAAAGATAACAATAAAATAGGTTCTCGAATAGTGACAACAAACCGTGAGGGGGTACAGCAGACGGCAGACATGATAGAAATTGGATACATACTTAGTGCAATAGATATGAAATAATGATAAAAAGTCCATAGCCTCTGCTCCAATAAAATAAAAATAGTATTTCCATAAATTAAAATAAGATTAAAAACTGAAGATTAAAAATTAAAAAAGAAAACTCAGGAGTTATTTATAAAACAATTAATGTCCCAGTCTACATTTAACCCAAAGGGTACAAAAGATCTCATCTGGAAAATCCATCTCGTTTCAAGCCTAGATATAGATCTGACTTTATTTGTCCCTCTCCAATGTGGGTTTATTTTGTCAAATGCCATAAAAAGGGTACCATTCAATTTCTTGTCGTGATATTTGGCATAATGCCTAGACAGATTATGCTTAGGGTAACCCCGCTTGATGTTGGCAATATGTTCTGATAACCGTACATGTAATTCACGTTTAGTTCGACCGATGTACTGTTTAGAACATGGGCACTGAATAAGATAGACGACATATTTAGTAGTACATGTGATAAAGGATTGAATGTCATATATCTTATTCGTGACGGAGGATTGAAAGGTCTCACATTTTCTACCAGTGAGGGTATTTATTTGGCAGATATTACACTTACGGCAGGGGTAAAAACCCTTCATTGTATGAAAAAAGGAGATAGTCTTGGGGGGATCTATCACATTCCTAGCAATACAGTGTCGCAAGGAGGGTGCACCCCTATATATCACTGAAGGTCTATCAGGAATGATAGGTCCTAAGACCTTATCGTTCCTGAGTATATTCCAATGTTTTCGAAAAATTTTCTTAACAGAAAAATGCTGGTTGGAATAACCCGTAATCATAGACCAACTAAACCTATTGTTACATGCGGGACTATGATCAACTTCCCTATGTAACATAAGTGCCCTGTCCATGTTAGCAACCTGAGAAATGGTGGCATCAATCTCACTCCTGGAGTAACCTTTTTCCAGGAAACGCTGTTTCAGTACCTGAGCTTGTTGGTAGTACTCCATAACCTCTGTGCAGTTACGTCTGATCCGCTGGAATTGTCCCCGAGGGACAGCTCTTAACCAGGCTGGATGATGACAGCTGGAGAGCGGGATATAGGCATTTCTATCGGTCGCTTTAAAGTATGTATTAGTAATAAGGCGACCATTCCTGACTAAGATGTTAAGGTCAAGGAAATGAATTCCCGTGTCACTAATTTCAGACTGGAGTGAAATGCCCCTATCAATATTGGGTTGGCCCACCCTTTTCAGCTATAACAGCTTCAACTCTTCTAGGAAGGCTGTTCACAAAGTTTAGGAGTGTGTCTATGGGAATGTTTGACCATTCTTCCAAAGGCACATTTGTGAGGTCAGGCACTGATGTTGGACGAGAAGGTCTGGCTCGCAGTCTACACTCTAATTCATCCCAAAGGTGTTCTATCGGTTGAGGTCAGGACTCTGTGCAGTCCAGTCAAATTTCTCCACCCAAAACTCGCTCATCCATGTCTTTATGGACCTTGCTTTGTGCTCTGGTCCAAATCATTTTGTGGAGGGGGGGATTATGGTGTGGAGTTGTTTTTCAGAGGTTGGGATTGGCCCCTTAGTTCCAGTGAAGGGAACTCTTAAGGTGTCAGCATACCAAGACATTTTGGACAATTTCGTGCTCCCAACTTTGTGGGAACAGTTTGAGGATGGCCCCTTCCTGTTCCAACATGACTGCGCGTCAGTGCCATAGGCACAGAGTGTGCCGAGTGTGTCTGGGCACACCTAATCACCTGTGAAAGCTGTCTCCCAAGATCTGCCTGTGGGAGTTCTGTGAAAGGCTGCATCCAATGAGTGTGCAGCCTCTGCTGCCTGTTAGACAGTTTTGCACTGAGCCGATATTGACGCTTGCCAGAGCCGCTCAGTGTGTGAAACTGTCATGTAATGCAACTGAATGCAGAGAGAGACCAGCTGTCAAAATTTAGCGTTGATGTCAGGGGTGGGCAGGACCCAGCAGCTATCAAACACTAGCCAATGGGGTGGGGTCTGGGCGGGCTGCTACATGTATGTGGCCCCGCCCGTTTTCTTAAGCAGCCCAATCATTGGCTGGTGTTCATCACCGCTGAATTTTGGCAGCTGGTCTCTCTCTACATGCAGTTACATTACATGACAGTTTAACACACTGAGTGGCTCTGGCAAGCGTCAATATCAACTTTATGTGAAACTCCCTCTCCTCTGTCAGTGCCAATCAGTGACACCTGGCAGTGCCAATCAGTGCCACCTGTCAGTGCCAATTAGTGCAACATGTCAGTGCCACCTATCAGTGCCGCCTATCAGTGTTTCCAATCAGTTCCACCTGTCAGTGCCAATCAGTGCCAATCTGTGCCACCTGTCAGTGCCAATCAGTGTCAATCAGTACTTCCACTCAGTGCCTTCTGTCAGTGCCAATCAGTGCCACATGTCAGTGCCAGTCAGTGCTAATCAGTGTTTCCAATCAGTGCCACCTGTCAGTGCCAATCAGTTCCACCTAATATCAACCAATGCCAACCAATGCCACCTAATAGTGCCAATTAGTGCAGCCAATCAATGCTATTGCTTCCAGTCAGTGTCACCTGTCAGTGCCACCTATTAGTGCTGCCTATTAGTGCCACCTATCAGTGCTGCCTATCAGTGCCCATAGGTGCTGCCAATCAATGCCCATGAGTGCCACCTATCAGTGCCCATCAATGCTGCCTATCAGTGCTGCCTATCAGTGACCATCAGTGCTGCCAATCAGCGCCACTAAATGCTGCTAATCAGTGCTGCCTATCAGTGTCAATCATTGCTGCCTGTCAGTGCTGCCAATCAGTGGCAATCAGTGCTGCCAATCAGTGCCAATCAGTGCGCTGAGTGCAGGGATGTGGAGATGAACTCAGTAGGCAGGCACATTGTTCATGGGGGGGGCGGTCTGGTGGGGCAAATCTGAAATCTGTTGATGTTTATTGATTCTACATGCCAATCTTTAGTATAATAGGTAATCACCACACTAATATTTACAATATACTGCTGGAGGTAAAAATAAGAAGTGTCAGTAAAAGGCCGCTAAGCACTGTTATGTGTTCCCACCAGTGGCGGTGCATCCATTAAGGGCACATGGGCCCTGCCCCCTCTGTCACACCCCCCCCCATATGTAAAATGGATAGATTCATGCATAGCACCCCCTATTCTGGCGTCCGGCCCCTTTTCGGATGCTGGGCGCCTGATTTACAGCGATAGGGGTGTTTTTTTTTAAGCACCTGAATAGAGCCAAAGGGTCTAATAGGCTTCAAAAAAGGTAGGCTTGGAGTGCAGAACATTGCAGTCGGAGCCCACCCAGATGTTTTAGAAAAATCAGGAAGCGTGGGTCTAATACCCGTCACCTGATTGGCTGAAGGCACAGACCTCCCTATTGGATGCCTAACAGAATGGAAGCAGAGATGCACGGGAGGATAGAGAATCATGGAGGATGCAGAAGCCATCGCCTGACCCACTGCATGTCCCACAGCTCGCTGCCATCACCCGCTGCCTGACCTGGGATGGGGTAAGTGCCAGGCAGACAGCAAATGGGCGATGGGGGGCGGTCACAGTGGCTGCATATGATGGGTACAGAGGCTGCATATGCCCATCAAATGCAGCCTCTGTGCCCATCATATGCAGCCTCTGTGCCCATAATATGCAGCCATTGTGACCCCCCCGATCGCCCGTTTGCTGTCTGCCTGGCACTTACCCCATCCCAGGTCAGGCAGCGGGTGATGGCAGCGAGCGATAAGACAAGCAGTTAGATTCAGTATAAATTAAAAAAAATTCTGGTGTCAGGTCAGTATAAGTGCAATGTAGTGTAGTAATCAGTGTAGTGGAAAGTGTAGTATAATGGCTAATATAGTGGACAGTGTAGTAGTCAGTGCAGTGCAGTGTAGTGTGCAGTGTAATGGTCAGTGTGGTGCAGTGGTCAGTGTAGTGGTCAGTGCAGTGGTCAGTGTAGTGGTCAGTGCAGTGGTCAGTGTAGTGTAGTGGTCAGTGTAGTGGTCAGTGTAGTATAGTGATCAGTGCAGTGGTCAGTGTAGTGTAGTGGTCAGTGTAGTGGTCAGTGTAGTGTAGTGGTCAGTGTAGTGGTCAGTGTAGTATAGTGATCAGTGCAGTGGTCAGTGTAGTGAAGTGGACAGTGCAGTGGTCAGTGTAATGGTCAGTGCAGTGGTCAGTGTAGTGTAGTGGTCTGTGCAGTGGACAGTGTAGTGGTCAGTGTAGTGTAGTGGTCAGTGTAGTGCAGTGGTCTGTGCAGTATAGTGATCAGTGCAGTGGTCAGTGTAGTGTAGTGATCAGTGCAGTGGTCAGTGTAGTGAAGTGGACATTGCAGTGGTCAGTGTAATGGTCAGTGCAGTGGTCAGTGTAGTGGACAGTGTAATGTAGTGGACAGCGTAGGTCAGTTTAGTGTAGTGGACAGTGTGGTGTAGTGGTCAGTGCAGTTTAGTGGCCTGTGCAGTGTAGTGGTCAGTATAGTGTAGTGACAGTGTAGAAATTGGGTAGTGTAGTGGTCAGGATAGTGGACAGGTAGGTCAGTGTAGTGGCCAGTATAGGAAGCAGGTAGGTTAGTGTAGTGGTCAGGTAGGTCAGTGCAGGAATCAGGTAGGTCAGTGTAGGAATCAGGTAGGTAGGTTAGTGTAGTGGTCAGTGTAGGAATCAGGCTGGTCAGTACTATTGTAGGAAGGGAAGGGACTCGGGGAGTGCTAAAAGTCCGCAGGTTAGGGGGCACAAATTACTTGCCTTGCCCCGGGTGCTGACAAGCCACGCTACGCCACTGGTGGCGGGTCAGGCAGCAGGTGATGGCTGTGAGCTATGGGACATGCAGCAGATCAGGCAATGGCTCCTGCATTCTCCATACTACTCTGTCCTCCCATGCATCTCTTCTTCCATTCTGCCTTCAGCCAATCAGGTAACAGGTATTAGACCCACTCTTCCTGATTGGCGGAGAGGCGGTTCAGTGTTAGAAAAGCAAATATTCATTTGCTTTTCTAACACATCTGTGTGGGCTCCGAGCGCAATGCTCTGCGCTCCGAGTCCACCTTTTTTTAAGCCTATTAGAGCCTATGCCTCTAATCAGGTGCTTAAAAAAAAACACCCCTGCCACTGTAATTCAGGCGCCCGGCATCTGAAAAGGGTCCGAATGCTTGAATAGGGGGTGTCTACAGCGGCCATGGATGGATTCAAGCTATACCTGAATCTATCCATTTTACATATAGGGGGTGGCATGACAGAGGAGGCGGCACCAGTGCGCCCTTAATGGATGCACCGCCACTGGTGGGAACACATAACAGTGCTTAGCGACAAGCCTTTTACTGACATGTTTTTATTTTACCTCCAGTAGTTTATTGTAAATAGCAGAGTGGTGATTACCTCTTATACTAAAGATTGGCATGTGGAATGAATAGACATCAACAGATTTCAGTTGTGCCCCACCAGACTGCCCCCCATGGACAATGTGCCTGGCTGCTGAGTTCCTCTCCGAATCCCTGCACTCAGTGCACTGATTGGCAGCACTGACAGGCAGCAATCATTGGCACTGATAGGCGGCACTGATTGGCACTAATAGAAAGCACTGATTGCTATTGATTGGCAGCACTGATTGGCACTGATAGGCTGCACTGATTGGCACTAATAGGCAGCACTGGTCAGCACTAATAGACAGCACTGATTAGCAGCATTTTGTGGCACTGATTGTCAGCACTGATGGGCACTTATAGGCAGCTCTGATAGTCAATACTGATGGGCGCTGATAGGTGGCACACATGGGCATTGATTGGCAGCACTGATGGGCACTGATAGTCGGCACTGATAGGCGGCACTGATTTGCACTAATAGAACGCACTGATTGCCATTGATTGACAGCACTGATTGGCACTGATAGGCAGCACTGATGGGCCCTGATTGGCACTGATAGGTGGCACTGATTGGCAGCACTAATGGCACTGATAGGCTGCACTGATTGGCACTAATAGGCAGCACTGGTCAGCACTGATAGGCAGCACTGATTGGCAGCACTGATGGGCACTGATAGGAAGCTCTGATAGTCAGCACTGCTGGGCGCTGATAGGTGACACACGTGGGCATTTATTGGCAGCACTAATGGGCACTGATAGGCGACACTGATAGATGGCACTGATGGGCACTGAGTGGCACTGACAGATGGCACTGATTGGAAGCACTGGCACTGATAGGTGGCATTGGTTGGCACTGATATTAGGCAGTACTGATTGGCACTGACAGGTGGCACTGATCGGAAGCACTGATTGGCACTGACAGGTGGCAATGATTGGAAACACTGATTAGCACTGACTGGCACTGACAGGTGGTACTGAATGACACTGACAGATGGCACTAATTGGAAGCACTGATTGGCACTGACAGGTGGCACTGATTGGCACTGATTGACAATGGCAGATGGCACTGATTGGCACAGGCAGATGGCACTGATTGGCACTGACAGAGGAGAGGGAGTTTCACACAGAGCCGATATTAACGCTTGCCAGAGCTGCTCAGTGTGTGAAAATGTCATGTAATGTAACTGCATGCAGAGAGAGACCAGCTGTCAAAATTCAGCGGTGATGTAGGGAATGGGCAGGACCCAGCAGCTTTCAAACACCAGCCAATGATTGGGCTGCTTAAGAAAGGGGTGGGGCCATATACATGTAGCGGCCTGCTCAGATCCTATCCCATTGGCTGGTGTTCCATAGCTCCTGGGTCCCACTCACCCCAAAATCAACGCTGAATTTTGAAAGCTGGTCTCTCTCTGCAAGCAGGTACATTACATGACAGTTTCACACATTGAGCGGCTCTGGCAAGCATTAATATTGGCTCAATGTGAAACTGTCCCATTTCGTAGCAGGGGCTGCACACTCTTTGGATCCAGCCTTTCACAGAACTCCCACAGGCAGTTCTTGGGAGACAACTGGCACGGGTGATTAGGATGTGCCCAGGCACACTCAACACACCCCGTACGCATGCCTACGGGGCTTCCAGATCAACGTGGGTACACCAGCCTGCCGGATTTTACATGCGAATATTGCCAGTGGCTATTATAAAGATGAAAGGGGGTAGAAGAATGGGGCTCCCAACTCCCTTCCACCTCCCTCCTCCCACAATTATTCTAGAAGTGCAAGTGCAATTTGGGAAGGTAGGGCTGAGCTCATTCCCAAAAGGAAGAAAAACGGAGCATGCCACATTCTCAGAAAAATATGCCTTTTGACATTTCCGCAATTAGCAATTTAGATTCAGCTGTCATCTGGAAATGCTGCCAACAGGACCAGACTGAGGTGAATTTCAAAAAATTATCATGAGAGATGTAAACTAACTCTTCCATTTCTCTTAGACCAAACAGTAATTCTGTAGATAGAGGAAAGCTGGCAGCTTGATCTTCCGCAATTAATACATGTATTAATCCAGGTGTGGTACAAAATGATACAGCCTATGGCTATGACTAAGGCTACATGCCGAAACACGTAATCCCTATATTATTTTGTGCCACACCTGGATTAATACATTTATTCATTATGGAAGATCGATCTGCTGGCTTTCCTTTATCTCCATGTTTGCTCGAGTGCTAGGAAAACACTACAAGACAAGTGCACCAACCATTTACCACCTCGGGGAATTACTACAGGAGTTTTCTACTATATTTAAACAGCAATTCTGCCATAGATGGGGCTTGAGCTGATCACCAGTGCACAGGGATGCAAAGTTTGCTCATGTCCTTCTTTTCCTTCAGTCCAGCCTGGTTTTCACTGTTACAGACCCCTTTCCGTTGTGCTGGTGTGAACAAACTCTGTCCTCTTTATCTGTTCAGATGAGCTGCACACATGCAGGGCATAGCTAAGTGCTTGCCTCCTGATTGCTCTATACTCCTTTAAAAGTACCCAGCATCATAGCCTAATGGTCCATTGTAGTGTTTAGATTCCTGGTGCTAGGGTTTGGGTGAGACTGCTTTCCTGTATCTTATGTCTTGCTCTGGGTTCCTGTCACTGAAATTTCTAGTTCTGTAAATGCTAAATCCCTTTTCCTGTATTTTAATCTGTAGCCAGTTGTACTCCTAGTTGCTGTCTGTTCTCAGCATGACTAGACCCTGTTACCTGCATTTGCCTAAAATCACTGATCCTGCTCACTACTACCTCCGACCTGATGGACTCCCTAGATTTGATCATTTGTTTGACCTGACTTTCCTGAATCAACCTTGGATTTGTTATTGACACGTCCCCACCCAACCATTATCTAAGACACCCGGCTTTAACTACACCCTAGCAACAACCTTGTGTACTATTGATGAGGACTCCACAGTCCTAAGCTCACCCTCATTTGGGAATGGCCCTACAGTACATAGATACAAGCTAAATTAAATATATTCATAATTACAATAACTTACAGCTATTAATGGAGCTTTCACGTAACCTCATAAGGCAACAGCACTTATATACATTGACTACTTATTTATAGAATGGGGTAGGTTTAGAACTTCTGTCGGGTTTTTATGACCTTCTCTCTTCAGGTTTCCTATCTCAATAACAATGGTTGTCTGGATAAGAGTTGAGCATAAAACTCCCTAATGGGGACACAGACAGCAAAAAAAAAGCCTAATGCCGCTTACACGCGGTCAAACTTTTCGTCTACATAAGTCCAACGGACGCTGACGGACAAAATACGGCTGACAATCCGATCGTGTGTGGGCTTTCCCCGGACTTTCAGCGGACTTTTCCAGCCGCAAATCTGACGGAATTTAGATTTGAAACATGCTTCAAATCTTTACATCGTAACTACGCCGGACCCAGAAATCTGCTCATCTGTATGCTAGTCCAACAGACAAAAACCCACACTAGGGCAGCTATTGGCTACTGGCTATCAACTTCCTTATTTTAGTCCGGTGTACGTCATCACGTACGAATCCGTCTGACTTTTGTGTGATCGTATGTAGGCAAGTCCGTTCGTTAGAAAGTCTGCCGCAAGTCCGCCAAAAGTCCGTTGAAAGTCTGTCAGACAGGCTGTCGGACTTTTGTAGCCGAAAAGTCCGACCGTGTGTACGCGGCATAAGATTCTATCCTTTATCATTCTGTCAAAATTTAAGGAGAAAAAAAAAAATTGGGTGGAATTACTCTGTCTTCAGTAATCACCAGTGCTTTTTGTATTCATCTACAGTATTTATTGCTATATCTTGTATATAGATTTACAAAGATCTACTACAGAAAATAAATAAATTAAGGGTTTCAGAAACTTTTCTTTGGTATTTTAACTGAAAGCAATGATTTTCAACTCCATTATGCAAAAGGCAACGTATAGTCTTTTTTTCCAGATAATATAATATAATATAAAAGAGACAACTTTGATGACTTAACAAGTAGCTTGAATGAAAAATACCAACCTATTGAATGAATAATACACACCTATTGAGTTTTAAATGAATAATAAAAATTTTATAAAATTATCCAGTTGTTCTCCACTTCAATACCCGGCTGTAGTCAAACGACGTCCTCTACTTTGTGGGGTGATATCTGAATGATGCCTGCAGCTAGATGCATCATTCAGATATCATTCTTTTCAGCCGGCGATTCTGTGCACAATAAGAATGATCATAGCGGCAGTTCCACCCGCTTGATCGTTCTTATAGGCGACGGGAGGGGACGTCCCCCCCTCCCGCCGCCATCTGGTGCTTCTCTGGGCTCTCCCGTGCCATCGGGTGCCCGGAAAAAGAATCTGCCAGCGCTGGATGTTGACAGTAGAGATGACTGGTGACCAGATGGTCACCAGTCATCTCTATGACTGTCGGAGGCTCGGGCGCGACATTATGACCCGGAAATAAAAGAAGCGCGATCGTGGCTGTCAGCATGAGATCGGTGAAATTTTTTTTCCCAATCTCATGCTTTCCAGCCTGGAGGAGAGATGTGGAGTCTTATTGACCCAACATCTCTCCATAAAGAGGACCTGTCACATAGATTCCTATTACAAGGGATGTTTACATTCCTTGTAATAGGAATAAAAGTAATTAAAAAAAATGTTAAAAAAAGTGTAAAAATAAATAAAAAAAGTAAAAAATAAAATAATAAAAAAAAATTTAAAACACCCCTGTCCCCGTTAGCTCGCGCTTAGAAGCAAACGCACACGTAAGTCCCGCCCACATATGTAAACGCCGCTCAAACCACACATGTGAGGTATCGCCACATGCGTTAGAGCGTGTGCAACAATTCTAGCACTAGACCTCCTCTGTAACTCTAAACTGATAACCTGTAAAAAATTTTAAAACGTCGCCTATGGAGATTTTTAAGTAATGAAGTTTGGCGCCATTCCATGATTGTGCGCAATTTTATAGCGTGACATGTTAGGTATCAATTTACTCGGCGTAACATCATCCTTCACATTATACAAAAAAATTGGGCTAACTTTACTGTTTTGTTATTTTTTCATTCGTGAAACTTTTTTTTTTTTTTTTTTTTTTTTAAAAGGCGTTTGAAAAATTATTGCACAAATACAATGTGAGATAAAAAGTTGCAATGACCGCCATTTTATTCCCTAGGGTGTCTGCTAAAAAAAAAAAATATAATGTTTGGGGGTTCTGAGTAATTTTCTAGCAAAAAAATTATGAGTTTTACATGAAGGAGAGAAGTGCCAGAATAGGCCCGGTACTGAAGCGGTTAATTTCATTTTTTTCCCTTAAAGGATCCTAATAGACCCTCAGATTTCATCTATCACAGCATCCAAAGTGCACAACAATGAATCTATAATGAGAGATGACTGGTCTACACTGGAAGAATGATTTTCTGTTGTGCTCTGCAATACCAAAGACACAGTAACCTCAATCATTTAATACATGTTATACACCATGGTTTTAGATTTTCCTAAAATATTATAGACTTTGTTTTTCTTTTTATTTTAATGTTATTGTAAACTGTGCTCACACCGGAGTTGATTTACTAAAACTGGAGAGTGCAAAATCTGGTACCGCTGTGCATAGAAACCAATCAACTTCTAACTTTAGCTTGTTCAATTAAGCTTTGACAAAAAAAAACTGGAAGCTGATTGGCTTCTATCAAGAGCTGCACAAGATTTTGCACGCTCCACTTTTATTAAATCTACTCCGATGTTTCTCATCCATGCTTTGGATAATGAACAATAAGATTTAATATTGAAAAAAGTGCACAGGTATAATTAAATGACACCATGGGGGTCATTTACTATAGCGCCGCAGCGCTATTTGCCACAAATTAGCGCTAAAACGGTATTCACTATAGCGCTGGTGAGAAAATACTCCCAAAATCAAATTTACTATAGTTCCCTGAAACCAAATAGCGCCCAAACCCTTACTCTGCTAAAACCTGGAGTAGTGCACATGGAAATAATGTTTAGAGCATGATATAATTGCCTAAATAGTACTGAAATATGCGGTATATTATTTAACCACTTGCCGACCACCTCCTGTACATTTACGTCGGCAGAGTGGCATGGCTGGTCAAAGTAATGTACCTGTATGGTACTTTGAGTCTCTTGTCATGCGTGGCGCTGCCGGTGGTGCGTGCGCCTGCCACGAGCTCCATGACTATGCCCGCGGGACCTGCAGACTCGATGTCCGCCGGGTGCCTGCGATCGTGTTACGGAGCTGAAGAACAGGGAGATGCCAATGCAAACACAGCATCTCCCTGTTCTGCCTAGTGACAGGACACTGATCGTCTGCTCCCTCTCAGCTAGCCCATACCCCAGACAGTTAGAATCACTCCCTAGGACACACTTAACCCCTCCCCCGCCCCCTAGTGGTTAACCCCTTCACTGCCAGTGAAATTTTGTACAGTAATCGATGCAATTTTATAGCATTGATCCCTGTATTAATGACAATAGTCACAAAAATGAGTTCAAATTGTCTGATGTGTCCGCCATAATGTCGCAGTCATGATAAAAATCTCTGATCACCGCCATTACTAGTAAAAAAAAATTATGAATAAAAATGCCATAAAACTATCCCCTATTTTGTAGATGCTATAACTTTTGCCCAAACCTATCAATAAACGCTTATTGCGATTTTTTTTTTACCGAAAATATGGTGAAGAATACGTATCGGCCTAAACTGAGGGAAAAAAAATGTTTTTTTTTATATTTTTGAGAGGATATTTATTACAGCAAAAATTCAAAAATAATGCGTTTTTTTTTTCAAAATTGACGTTCTTTTTTTGTTTATAGTGCAAAAAATAAAAACCGCAGAGGTGATCAAATACCACCAAAAGAAAGCTCTATTTATGGGGAAAAAAAGGACGTCAATTTTGTTTGGGAGCCATGCCGCACGACCGCGCAACTGTCAGTTAAAGCAACGCAGTGCTGAATTGAAAAAAATTGCTCTGGTTTTTGGCCAGCAAAATGGTCCGGGGCTTAAGTGGTTAAAGATAATCTGCTTTTAAACTGTGTGAAAAAGTGATTTCTACACTGAAATATCTTTAAAAGTCTGAGAAGAGATAAATTCCCGTTTTTTGTACAACTAGGTGCCAACACAACTGAGCATGCTCAGACCTTGCAACTAGCTCTCATTTTAGCACCAATATCTTTTCACAAGGCGCTATAGTAAATACCAAAATGAGCGCTGAGTTAAAGAGCATTTTTTGGAAGTGAAAATCTGCGCTATTATAGTCCAATGCAAGTTTTAGCCATTGATTCTAATGGAACAATTGTAACTTTCACAAATAAATCCTTTTAATGTTGAGATGAAATGTATCTTTCTCTGAAATACATTTTCCTTTGCAACATTGTTGCTTCTACTTCAAATATTTTGTTTATATGAATGCTAGAATGTGGAATGTTTTGATGTTTTGGTAAAATATATTTTTCTGTCACTTTAACTTGTTTTTCTCCATCACACAACAATCTTTACCCAAACTCACGCCTGGCTTTACAAAGCACAAACAATACCATTGCTGGTGCAAATTTAAAATGAGTCACAATTTTTTGTGCTTTTTATTATTTCCAAATAATCATAATTTGAGCCCAAAAAATGTGATATGTGTGCCAACATCAGAAATCAAAATGTAATTCCCAAAAATTTGAGGGTAATATCACTATTAGGGGGTTTGGGTTCCTGGAGGACTGGGCCGACTTCTCAGTCGGTAACCGGTACTATAGAAGGGACGGACTGCACCTAAATGAGGAGGGTGCAGATCTGCTGGGAATGAAGATGGCCAAAAAGTTAGAGGGGTTTTTAAACTAGGCGATGGGGGGAGGGTCCAGAGACAGTGATAGCCAGCGCGGAAGATATTCCAGAGGGTAGTATTGGGGGCATTAGTGGTAGGTTAACCAAAGCACAAAAACAAAAGGTGAGTATAGTAGCAAGTCCTAGTTGCAATCTTGAAACACCCAATACGAGGACAATATGCGACCAGTCTAAACTATGTGGCATGTTCACCAATGCCAGGAGCATGGCGGACAAGATGGGTGAACTAGAGATATGGTTGTACAAGGAGGATTTGGATTTTGTGGGAATTTCAGAGACCTGGTTCAACAGCTCTCATGATTGGCTGGCAAACATTCAAGGGTATACCCTATACCGCAAGGATAGAGAAGGTAAAAAAGGGGGAGGGGTATGCCTATATATCAAGAATAATGTACAAGTGAGTGTGAGAGATGACATCACTGAGGGGGCTAGGGAGGAGGTGGAATCTTTATGGGTAGAGCTCCAAAGGGATGAAGCTAAGGGGAAAATAATACTGGGAGTATGCTATAGGCCCCCTAACCTGAGGGAGGAAGTGGAGACAGATCTCCTATCACAAATTGGATTAGCAGCAAGGATGGGAAGTGTTATCATAATGGGGGATTTTAATTATCCAGACATAGACTGGGCGGAGGGAACCGCGCATTCATTTAAGGCTCGCCAGTTCCTTAGTGTTTTGCAGGACAATTTTTTTGGGTCAGATGGTAGACGCACCAACTAGAAATAAAACATTACTAGATCTACTGATTACCAATAATACAGACCTGATAACAGATGTGGTAATACGGGGCAATTTAGGTAACAGCAATCACAGGTCAATTAGTTTCAGTATAAATCACACAAATAGGAAACATGAAGGGAACACAAAGACACTGAATTTCAAAAGAGCCAACTTCCCTAAACTACAAACCTTGCTAAAAGGCATAAATTGGGATAAAATATTAGGAACAAAGAATACGGAGGAGAGATGGGTTTGCTTTAAGAGCATATTAAATAAGGGCATTAGCCAATGTATCCCATTGGCTAATAAATTTAAAAGAGCGAACAAACATCCTGGATGGCTTAACTCCGATGTAAAAATGCATATAAAAGCAAAGGAGAAGGCCTTCAAAAAATACAAGGTTGAGGGATCATCCTCAGCATTCAGAATTTATAAAGAATGCAATAAGAAATGTAAGGGTGCAATTAGGATGGCTAAGATAGAACATGAAAGACACATAGCGGAGGAGAGCAAAAGAAATCCCAAGATATTCTTTAAGTATGTAAACAGTAAAAAAGGGAGGACAGACCATATTGGCCCCATAAAGAATGAGGAAGGACATCTGGTTACAAAGGATGGGGAGATGGCAAAGGTATTGAATTTATTATTCTCCTCAGTCTTCACAAGTGAATCGGGGGGCTTCAGTAACCAGAACTGCAGTGTTTATCCTCATGACACATCACAGGAAGCACCTCCATGGTTAACAGAGGACGGAATTAAAATTAGACTTGAGAAACTTAACATTAATAAATCACCGGGACCAGATGGCTTGCATCCGAGGGTACTTAGGGAACTCAGTCAGGTGATTGCCAGACCGTTGTTCCTAATATTTACAGACAGTCTATTGATTGGAATGGTACCAGCTGATTGGAGAAAAGCCAATGTAGCACCAATATTTAAAAAGGGCCCAAAAAACATCCCTGGGAATTACAGACCAGTTAGCCTAACTGTCAGGGATCTACCAGCACCAGTCCGGGGCACTTACATTCGCCTATGCGCCGGCGCGCTTCCGTTCAGACACGGCATCAAACTGCTGTGCATCAGCGCGGCGCTCGGGCGCGCGCGGGTGCGCGGCGCGGGTGCGTGCGCGCGTTCACGCGTGCGCGCGCACGGGCGCGCGCGCGTTCGCGTTAGCGCCGGTTTGGCGCCATTTCAGCACATAAAAGTTCCCCTGTTCCATGAGAACATCGCTGCTTCGTCTCAGCTCTGTGAACCTGTTTGACCCGTATCCTGATTGTCTGCTACCTGATTGACCCGGCTTGTTTGACCATCCGACCTGCTCCAATCCCGATCCGGCTTGTCTGACTACTCTGCTGTCTGTATCTACTACCGTTGCCGACCTCTGCCTGTTCACCGACTCTGCCTTGCCTGCCGTTATTACCTGTGCCAGCTACCTGCCGACCCGGACTGTCTGACTCTGCTTGTGCCTACTGTTCACTTGCTGTTGCACCTTCAGCTTCAGCTTCAGTGATCTCTCCCTCCAGTGTGTCAAGCCTGCTGCCGTTCCAGTCTCCTCTCACCTGCTACTCTGCCATCCAGTGTGTCAAGCCTGCTTCCGTTCCAGTCTCCTCTCACCTGCAACCCAGTGAGTCAAGTTACTGCTGTTCCAGTCTCCACTCACCTGCAGCCCGGCCATCCCAGGAGGGATCTCTGCCTCCACATCAGAGACTATACAGGCACTCCTACCCCACTGTGCTCAGGAGACCACTGTCCCCACTCCAGTGGCTCCTGAACCAGCGTTGTATGAGAGGTCTTCTCCTACAGTCAGGCTCTCCTACCAGGTACCTTACAGTACGAAGCAGCCATGACTGAGCCTGCAGGAGATACCTCTCCTTTGAAAGAAATATGCACCCACCTTGCGGCCCTCACTCAAGCCGTACAATCTCTCCAGGATAACTACAACAGATTGGAGGGGCAAGTCCAGAACCTAGCAGGGCCTAACCCCTTGGCCTCCTCTTCAGCCACAACCCCAGCACAGACGGCTCCTGGTCCTTCTGTTGTAATGCTTCCACCTGAGCCAAAGGTTCCCACTCCTGATAGATTCTCTGGAGACCGGTCCAAGTTCCGGGCCTTTCGCAACGCCTGCAAGCTCTTCTTCGCGTTACAGCCCCGAACTTTTTCACTGGAGGCCACCAAGGTGGGGTTTGTGATTTCCCTCCTACAAGGGGAACCTCAGACCTGGGCTCATCGTCTACTTGAGGGGGACTCAGCTCTAACCCAGTCTTTAGCATCTTTTTTTGAAGCCATGGCACAAATTTATGAGGACCCTCAACAGACTGCAACAGCTGAATCAGCACTGTTCACGCTCCAGCAAGGTCGCAGACCTGCGGAAGACTATATCATGGACTTTAGACGCTGGAGTGCGGACACTCTGTGGAATGATGCGGCCCTGTGTCATGAGTTCCGCTTGGGTCTGTCTGAAGGATTAAAGGACGAACTTGCCCGAGTGGGTGTACCAGACACTCTTGAAGCATTAATTAATCTGACTATTCAAATTGACCGGCGAATCCGGGAACGTCGTTCTGAACGATCCGCTTTACAATCCCGCCCGATGTGGATGACAGCCAGAGCACCACTCCCGGCAGCACGCTACTTACCCCCATCCAGTTCAAATCCAGCTAATGCTATGCCTGACTCTGCAGAGCCTATGCAATTGGGACTGATGCGACCTGCCTTGTCGCCTGAAGAACGGGCCCGGCGCCGGCAACTCAATCTGTGCCTCTACTGCGGTGGGACTGGGCACTATGTCCTGAACTGTCCGGTCAAGTTAAGTAAGTGCCCATCTTCTGTGTATACCAGTCTTTCTGCTCTGTCTGCGAACTCTACCCACATTGCCATTCCTCTGTCTTTACAGCTGCAAGAAAGGACCATAACGATCAACGCCATCATTGATTCCGGAGCATGCAGCTGCTTTATTGACTCAAACTTTGCCAGCCAGCATAACATCCCATTACAAACCAAGACCCATGGACTCGCTGTGTTCCTAGCTGATGGTTCCCGCATCAGATCGGGACAAGTAACCCAAGAAACCATGCCTCTGCCTGCTTCTACTTCCTCCCAACACAAGGAACTGCTGGTTCTTGATGTCATCTCCTCACCTATGTTTCCCATCATCCTGGGCATTCCTTGGTTGCAGGCCCACAACCCATACATTCATTGGACATCTGGAGAAGTGAAATTCTCATCTTCTTACTGTCTTGAACACTGTTTAAAGGAAGATTCGGATTCTTCATCTACTCTACTCTGTTTAGACACCGACCAGAAACTCTGCCAGGTCATACCTAAACATTATCATGAATTCATCGATGTTTTTAGTAAAAAGGGGGCAGACTCTCTACCACCTCATCGGCCCTACGATTGCCCCATTGATTTGCTGCCTGGATCCGAGATACCATTCGGACGCGTTTTTCCTTTATCTGAGAAGGAACAGGAAGTACTAAAAACATACATAGATGAGAATCTGGCCAAAGGTTTTATACGCCACTCTACCTCTCCAGCTGGTGCCGGAATATTTTTTGTCACCAAAAAAGACAAGTCGCTCCGGCCGTGCATCGATTATCGTGAGCTAAACAAGATCACGGTCAAAAATCGGTATCCTCTACCCTTGATACCTGAACTTTTTCAAAAATTAAGGACTGCCGTCATTTTCACCAAACTTGACCTAAGAGGGGCATATAATCTAATCCGTATCCGGGCGGGACATGAGTGGAAGACAGCATTCCGAACCCGATTCGGGCATTATGAATACCTGGTCATGCCCTTTGGACTCTGCAACGCCCCTGCAACCTTTCAACACCTGATTAACGACGTCCTCAGGGACTTTCTAGACGTGTTTGTAATTGCATACCTGGACGATATCTTGATTTTTTCGGAATCCCGTGAATTGCATCAGGAACATGTCCGCAGGGTGTTGGGTCGTCTCCGCTTACACAGTCTGTACGCAAAAGCGGAGAAATGTGAGTTCGAACAACAGAGCATCCAATTCCTGGGGTTAATCATCTCCGCAACAGGCATCAAAATGGACCCACAAAAAGTGTCCGCTGTGCTGGACTGGTCGGTACCCTTGGACAAGAAGGGAGTTCAACGGTTTGTGGGGTTTGCAAACTTCTACAGAAAATTCATCAGGGGGTTCTCAGCCATAATTGCACCCATCACGCAGTTAACCAAACAAAATATCCGTTTCTCCTGGAACCAACTTGCCCAAGACGCCTTCGAAAATCTCAAGAGACTGTTTACTTCAGCACCTATCCTCAGTCACCCTGAACCATCCCTACCGTTTATTTTAGAGGTTGATGCCTCTGAGATTGCGGTAGGTGCGATTCTTTCTCAGCGCAAAGGTAGCAAAGAGATAATGCATCCTGTAGGGTTCTTCTCCCGTAAACTCTCCCCTGCGGAGAAGAATTATGACGTTGGTGACCGAGAACTTCTCGCTATTAAAACTGCTCTAGAAGAATGGAGGTACCTGTTGGAGGGGGCTATGCATCCAGTACTAATCTATACTGACCATAAAAACCTAGAGTACTTACGATCTGCCAAACGTCTGAAGCCTCGACAAGCCCGCTGGGCTCTGTTTTTCTCACGTTTCTCCTTCCATATAACGTACCGTCCAGGCTCAAAAAATATCAAACCAGACGCATTATCACGTATGCATGACAATCCTAAGGACTTATCCACTCCTGACACCATCTTACCCGCAAACAGTTTTTTACTGCTGCAAAAAGATTTACTTTCCCTGATTAAGGAAGCATCCTCTGAATCAGCCAGGCCTACTGGAATTTCTTTAGTAAGAAGAGATGGTCTGTTCTGGAAAGGAAGCCAAATTTTTGTTCCTGAAAACATTCGGGTCAAGGTTTTAACTCTTCTCCACGACCACCCATTGGCAGGCCACTTTGGAGTCCGCAAGACCCTGGAACTAGTGCAGCGTACCTTCTGGTGGCCCAATCTGAAAGACTTTTGTGAAAAGTATGTTAGTTCCTGTCCCATCTGCATCCAGAATAAGTCATCCAGGAATCGAGCTTGGGGCCTATTGAAACCATTGCCTGTACCCAACAGACCATGGAAAATGATTTCTATGGACTTTATTGTGGAACTTCCATGTTCTGAAGGATGCTCAGCTATCTTTGTAGTTGTAGACCGTCTAACCAAGATGGCTCATTTTCTACCTTTAAGGGGAACCCCGTCTGCCACCGAAACTGCTCGCATATTCATCAAGGAGATCATCAGACTTCATGGAGTGCCTGTAAACATAGTTTCTGATAGAGGGGTTCAATTCACTTCACGTTTTTGGAGATCCCTGTGTGAAACCCTAAAGATCGAATTGGCCTTGTCCTCGGCCTACCATCCTCAGACAAACGGTCAAACAGAAAGGACTAATCAGACCCTGGAACAATACATTAGATGCTTCACATCATTCACACAAGATGATTGGGTATCTCTATTACCCTTAGCAGAATTTGCCTATAATAATGCCAAACATTCTGCCACCGGTCAATCTCCCTTTTTCGCCAATTATGGCTTTCACCTAACCTTTCTACCTGATTTCCTTTCAGAGTCTTCGGTTCCAGCAGTACAAAGTACAGTGGAGTTCCTCAGTCACAACAGCCGGTTGTTACAGGAAACAGTATCCAAGGCTCAGGCAGATGGTAAGAGAATCTTCGACCGGAAAAGAAGGGGGGAGCTGAACTTGCAAATTGGCGACCAGGTATGGCTTTCTACTGTTAATATCAAATTAGCATGTCCTTCTAAGAAGTTGGCACCTAGATTCATGGGACCCTTTCCAGTCAGAAGGAAAATCAATGACGTATCTTATGAGTTGACTTTACCTGATTCATTTAAAATTCATCCAGTATTCCATGTATCTCTGCTTAAACCTGCTGTACCTGATCCCTTTCCTGCTAGGGGCATAAGACCCCCTGAACCTGTTGTAATTAATGGCAGCGAGGAATTTGAGGTCGAGGCTATCCTTGATTGTAGAAGAAGGCAAGGGCAGAACCAATTCTTAATCAAGTGGAAAGGCTACGGCCCAGAAAGTAACTCATGGGAACCGGACAGTAATGTGCATGCCAGGCGTTTAGTGCGCGCTTATTTTTCTACTCATCCTGAGAAGAAGAGGTTGTTGGGCATCCGGAGGCTGCCCCTTGGGGGGGGGGCAATGTCAGGGATCTACCAGCACCAGTCCGGGGCACTTACATTCGCCTATGCGACGGCGCGCTTCCGTTCAGACACGGCATCAAACTGCTGTGCATCAGCGCGGCGCTCGGGCGCGCGCGGGTGCGCGGCGCGGGTGCGCGGCGCGGGTGCGCGGCGCGGGTGCGTGCGCGCTCACGCGTGCGCGCGCACGGGCGCGCGCGCGTTCGCGCCGGTTTGGCGCCATTTCAGCACATAAAAGTTCCCCTGTTCCATGAGAACATCGCTGCTTCGTCTCAGCTCTGTGAACCTGTTTGACCCGTATCCTGATTGTCTGCTACCTGATTGACCCGGCTTGTTTGACCATCCGACCTGCTCCAATCCCGATCCGGCTTGTCTGACTACTCTGCTGTCTGTATCTACTACCGTTGCTGACCTCTGCCTGTTCACCGACTCTGCATTGCCTGCCGTTATTACCTGTGCCAGCTACCTGCCGACCCGGACTGTCTGACTCTGCTTGTGCCTACTGTTCACTTGCTGTTGCACCTTCAGCTTCAGCTTCAGTGATCTCTCCCTCCACTGTGTCAAGCCTGCTGCCGTTCCAGTCTCCTCTCACCTGCTACTCTGCCACCCAGTGTGTCAAGCCTGCTTCCGTTCCAGTCTCCTCTCACCTGCAACCCAGTGAGTCAAGTTACTGCTGTTCCAGTCTCCACTCACCTGCAGCCCGGCCATCCCAGGAGGGATCTCTGCCTCCACATCAGAGACTATACAGGCACTCCTACCCCACTGTGCTCAGGAGACCACTGTCCCCACTCCAGTGGCTCCTGAACCAGCGTTGTATGAGAGGTCTTCTCCTACAGTCAGGCTCTCCTACCAGGTACCTTACACTAACATCAATAGTATGTAAACTCTTGGAGGGGATGATAAGGGACTATATACAAGATTTTAGTAATAAGAATGATTTCATTAGCAGTAATCAGCATGGATTCATGAAGAATCGTTCTTGCCAAACCAATCTATTAACCTTCTATGAGGAGGTGAGTTGCCATCTAGATAAAGGAAGGCCCGTAGACGTGGTGTATCTGGATTTTGCAAAAGCATTTGACACAGTTCCCCATAAACGTTTACTATACAAAATAAGGTGCGTTGGCATGGACCATAGGGTGAGTACATGGATTGAAAACTGGCTACAAGGGCGTGTTCAGAGGGTGGTGACAAATGGGGAGTACTCAGAATGGTCAGGGGTGGGTAGTGGGGTTCCCCAGGGTTCTGTGCTGGGACCAATCCTATTTAATTTGTTCATAAACGACCTGGAGGATGGGATAAAGAGTTCAATCTCTGTATTTGCAGACAATACTAAGCTAAGCAGGGCAATAACTTCTCCGCAGGATGTGGAAACCTTGCAAAAAGATCTGAACAAATTAATGGGGTGGGCAACTACATGGCAAATGAGGTTCATTGTAGAAAAATGTAAAATAATGCATTTGGGTGGCAAAAATATGAATGCAATCTATACACTGGGGGGAGAACCTCTGGGGGAATCTAGGATGGAAAAGGACCTGGGGGTCCTAGTGGATGATAGGCTCAGCAATGGCATGCAATGCCAAGCTGCTGCTAATAAAGCAAACAGAATATTGGCATGCATTAAAAGGGGGATCAACTGCAGAGATAAAACGATAATTCTCCCGCTCTACAAGACTCTGGTCCGGCCGCACCTGGAGTATGCTGTCCAGTTCTGGGCACCAGTCCTCAGGAGGGACGTACTGGAAATGGAGCGAGTACAAAGAAGGGCAACAAAGCTAATAAAGGGTCTGGAGGATCTTAGTTATGAGGAAAGGTTGCAAGCACTGAACTTATTCTCTCTGGAGAAGAGACGCTTGAGAGGGGATATGATTTCAATTTACAAATACTGTACTGGTGACCCCACAATAGGGATAAAACTTTTTCGCAGAAGAGAGTTTAATAAGACTCGTGGCCACTCATTACAATTAGAAGAAAAGAGGTTTAACCTTAAACTACGTAGAGGGTTCTTTACTGTAAGAATGGTAAGGATGTGGAATTCCCTTCCACAGGCGGTGGTCTCAGCGGGGAGCATTGATAGCTTCAAGAAACTATTGGATAATCACCTGAATGACCGCAATATACAGGGATATGTAATGTAATGCTGACATATTGTCACACACATAGGTTGGACTTGATGGACTTGTGTCTTTTTTCAACCTCACCTACTATGTAACTATGTAACTATGTAACTATTCTACACTCATCCACAAAAAACACCAAATATCACAAAATAAATCAAGAAGAATAAATCTTGTGTAATGAAATTCCATCACTTGTATGTCCAAAGAAAAGCAGTATCTATGTGTATTCATATGTGGGAGCTTTTCACACGTGTCAGCTCCGTGGCTTAGAGGTTAGAACTCCTGCTTAGCATCCCTGAGTGTCTGGGTTTGATTCCCAAACATGCCGCTTCATATAGAGATGTTGTCTCATCTCCCAGGTCCTAAAACTAAATGTAGTATTTATGTGTAGGAGGGTTCCACCACCATTGTAATTCTTGCCAGATACACTATCCAATCAAAAGTATTGGGACGTCTGCCTTTACAAACACATGAACTTTAATGGCCAGCCCAGTCTTAGTCCGTAGGGTTAAAATTAGATTTGGCCCACCCTATGCAGCTAGAACAGATTCCGGGAAGGCTAGGAAAGCTGTCCATAAGGTTTAGTGTGTCTATGGAAATGTTTGACCATTCTTCCAGAAGTGCATTTGTGAGGCCAGGCACTGATGTTGGATGAGAATGCCTGACTAACAGTCTCTGCTCTAATTCATCCCCAATGTGTTCTGTTGTGTTGAGGTCAGGACTCTGTCCAGGTCAAGTTTCTCCACCCCAAACTCGCTCATCCATGTCTTTATGGACCTTGTTTTGTGCAATCATGTTGGAAAAGGAAGGGGCCATCCCCAAACAGTTTCCACAAAGTTGGGAACATGAAATTGTTCATAAAGTCTTAGTATGCTGATGCCTTAAGAGTTACCTTCACTGTAAATAGGAGGCCAAGCCCAACCCCTGAAAAACAACTCCACATCACAATCCCCCCTCCATCAAATGATTTGGACCAGTGCACAAAGCAAGGTCCATAAGGACATGGATGAGCGAGTTTGGGGTGGAGGAACTTGACCTGGACAGAGTCCTGACCTCAACACAACAGAACACATTGGGGATGAATTAGAGCAGAGACTGTTAGTCAGACCTTCTCATCCAACATCAGTGCCTGACCTCACAATTGCACTTGAAAGAATGGTCAAACATTCCCATAGACACACTCCTAAACCTTGTGGATAGCCTTCCCAGAAGAGTTGTAGCTGTTATAGCTGAAAAGGGTGGGCCAAATTAATTTTGAACCCTACGTACTAAGACTGGGATGCCATTACAGTTCATGTTCATTTAAAGGCAGGCGTCCCAATAATTAGGTCAATATATTGTATATTGCTTTTTGACACTGAGCATGGCTATGGACTTAGGGCTGGTTCACACCACAGAGATGCAGAGAACATGTGGGAGGCTGCCTGCTGGCTAAGTGGGTAGCAATTCTGTCTAGCAGCACTGAGGTTGCTGATTCAATTCCCCAACATCCTAATGCTTGTGTTGAAGTTTATATGTTCTCCCTGTGTGGGTTTCTCACTACAATCCAAAGACATGCTGGCATTTTATTTGTCTCCTATCGAAATAGTCTGTAATGTAAGAAAGTTAGTTTTAGACTTTATATTGGAAGCTCATTGCAGCCAGGGACTGATGTTAATGTTTGTTAGCACTAATCATGCCCAGGGACTTGGACATTTAAAATTGTAGGGTTTACACTGCACAGGTACATATGCTTAGAAAACTGTTGCTTTATGTGCATACAAATGGATTTCGATCTTTGGCCTATAGTTGGAGATTTGATGCACATGGGCTAACACAGTTACAAATAGTAATATGTGTTCCTGCCCATCAGGTGCAATCACTTTAGACATACATGAAGAGACAGATTGAAAGATACTGGTGGGCGTGTACTTCTATTGGGCGTGTGTCAGTGTTAACAATACAACCTACCCTATATAAAGGGCTGCAGTAGGGGGGTTCGTTTGGCCTGAGAAGGCCAGGTTTTTTGCTGTGATTTGTGGGGGCGAAGGAATGATATTGTGCCTATTGACAAACGCCCAACTAGGGCTGTTTGTTTGCTGAAATTCTTTTGCATTTTTTCCATCAAAAGTGGGTTTATGTGGCCATGCTTTCAATGTTGTGTGTGTATTGTTCCTGTCTGACCATGCAAACATGGTTTGGGAGCATGTGCTGACCTTCTACTCTTTGATCTCAATGCTTAATCATATACACAGAAATGCAGCTTCCAGAAGAACATGGTCACCAATGTACGTATATGTGTGGATTTGTGGGGTGGTGGCGGGTGTTATATTTTGAACATGTGGCTGTTTTAATATTATGTTGGAATGCTTTGTAGGAACAATGACTGTTAAGTATGTTTCTATAATCTTGCAGATAAAAATGTGATGTGTTGCCCGTTATACACTGACAGTAAAGCTGTGTCCACTCTAAGGTTTAGACAAATTTTAGATTGTAAGCTCCTATGAGCAGGGCCCTGAAAACTCAATTGCTAACTGTTTTGCTAAATGTAGCACCCTATATCCTGTAGCATTTTTTTTTTGAAGCTAGTAAATGTACATAATTTAGTTTCTGCTGGCAAAATAAAAGTAAATTATTGAGCTTGTGTGTTGTGTTTTTTTTTCTTCTTTTTAATTAGTTTTGGGGGTGGTGGTTTTGGGGAAGTGCAAGATCTTTTACATCTTAGGCTGCTTTCACACTGGAGGCGCTTTACAGGTGCTAAAAATAGTGCCTGTATAGAGCCTCTCCTCTCACTCCAGTGTGAACTGGCCCTGACCCTAGGTTCACACCTATGCATTTTTTAGTGCATTTTGCAGTTTTCAGAAACACTCTACAGTCCATTTTAACATGGTTTCCTATGGTACTAGTTCAATTTGCAGCCAGTGCATTTCTGGAAAGGGTCAGGGACTTTTTTCACGCGATTTGCGGGTAATAGATTTCAAAGCAACTGCACCAAAAATGCAACTGTTGCGTTTGTGATGTTTTGATGTGTTTTGTGGTTATTTTTTTAACACTGTATATAGCTGTTTGCTAACCGGGGGGGCCAGGAAGCCAGCTGCTGCGTCCTTAACCAATGAATCTTCAGCTGTCAGTGGCTTCCCCATTTAAAGTACAAAAAAAGGCAGCCAAAAAAAAATTGCAAAAAAACTGCATGGGGTCCCCCCTAGGTCTATACCAGGCCCTTCGGGTCTAGTATGGATTCAAAGGGGACCCTCTCATGCCAAAATTCAACAAAAATGCCATCCCCCATTACCAGGCCCTTTGGGTCTGGTCTGAATATTAAGGGGAACCCCCGCATTAAATATTAAATTTTGTGGGAGTCCCCCCAAAATCCATACCAGGCCCTTCAGGTCTAGTATGGATATTAAGGGGAACAATGCATAAAAAATTGCGTGGGGCCCCCCCAAAATCCATACCAGGCCCTTCAGGTCTGGTATGGATATTAAGGGGAACCCTACACCTAAATTTTTAAAAAATGGTGTGGGGGTGGCCCCCTCAAAATCCATAACAATCCCTTTATTGAGGGAGACACGGCTCGGGGGATAAGACCACTCAGAGCTATTTTACAATAAAGGAATTGTCAAAAACTGGCTATTGCTTTTTGTCACATTTTACTATTTTTTGGTGAATGGGTAGGGGTACAATGTACCCGATACCCATTCACATAGGGGGCGGGATCTGGGGGCCCCCTTGTTAAATGGGGCTTACAGATTCTGATAAGCACCCCGCCCGCAGACCCCCACAACCACCGGGCAAGGGTTGTGGGGATGAGGCCCTTGTCAAGGTGTTTTGGGCGGGACCCCAAAGCACCCTCCCCATGTTGAGAGCATGTGGGGGGGTGCTCTCTCATCCCCCTCTTTTCTTGCGACCTGCTCGGATAAGGGTCTGGTATGGATTTTGGAACCGACCCCCATGACATTTTCTTTTAATTTTGGTGTAGGGTTCCCCTTAATATCCATAGCAGACCTGAAGGGCCTGGTATTGATTTTGGGGGGACTCCCACACAATTTATTTTGATGCGGGGTTCCCCTTAATATCCATACCAGATCTGAAGGGCCTGGTATGAATTTTGGGGGGACCGTTTTCAATGATTTTTTTTATCTATATTGCCAGGATCCGACAATACATTACAGCTGTAAGCAGTTTTAAATGACATTTTTTTCCTTTAGAAATGTCATTTTGCTGTGGTACTGTTCTAAACACGAGAAAGATGTGCTACTTTACAGGCATACTAAGGACACCCCCAGGCATGATAGTAAAAGGAATATTTCCTTTTTATTGTTTCCCTGCTCCTGAAAAAAAACTGCAGTTTTTCAATTTTTTTTTCATTGATACATGTCCCCAGGGGCAGGAACCGGGTCCTCATACACTTTTTATGGCAATAACTTGCATAAAAGCCTTTAAAATGAGCACTTTTGATTTCTCATGTTCGTGTCTCATAGACTAACGATGTTCGCACACATGCTTCGCAAGTTCTGATGAGAACCGAACCGGGGGCGTTCGGCTCATCCCTCCAATGGCACATGAGCATGGTTGGTACCATAATATTAATGTCTCAAATGCAAAACATTATTGTATACAATGAAAAGAATCAAACATTAGTAATAGTATTTTCTGTCTGTGCTCAGCTCCATAGCATAGTGGTATGCCCTGCTACCTTCAAAGGTTCAAGCCATGGGTTTGAATCCCACCAATGGTCTCACCTAATGAAAATGTACATTGTACACAGTAGCATAATTAGCGAATGCACATCAGTTTGCTTTATTCCATCATTTTAACTCTTCAAATGCATGCAATGGTATGTAATTATTCAATAATATTAAGTGTGGAACTCAATAAATAAGCTATTCAAAAATCAAGGAAAAAACAGTGTGGGGTCCCCCCTCCAGTGCATACAAGGCCTTCCAGATCAGGTATGAACTTTAAGGGGAATTCAACGCCAACATGTAAAAAAAATGGCGTACCGCCGGCCCTTTTAGCCCAAAATGGGTCCAAAATGACCAAAATCGCACCCCGGCCCTTTTAGCCAGAAATGGGTCCAAAATTACCAAAATCGCACCCCCGGCCCTTTTAGCCAGAAATCGGTCCAAAATGACCAAAATCGCACCCCCGGCCCTTTTAGCCGAAATCGGTCAAAAATAACAAAAATCGCAGCCCCGGCCCTTTTAGCCCGAAATCGGTCAAATATAACAAAAATCGCACCCCCGGCCCTTTTAGCCCGAAATGGGTCCAAAAATGACCAAAATCACACCCCCGGCCCTTTTAGCCAGAAATCGGTCCAAAATGAGCAAAATCGCACCCCCGGCCCTTTTAGCCCGAAATGGGTCCAAAATTACCAAAATCGCACCCCCGGCCCTTTTAGCCAGAAATCGGTCCAAAATGACCAAAATCGCACCCCCGGCCCTTTTAAACGAAATCGGTCAAAAATAACAAAAATCGCAGCCCCGGCCCTTTTAGCCCGAAATGGGTCAAAAATGACCAAAATCGCACCCCCGGCCCTTTTAGCCTAAAATGGGTCAAAAATGACCAAAATCGCACCCCCGGCCCTTTTAGCCAGAAAAGGGTCAAAAATGACCAAAATCGCACCCCTGGCCCTTTTAGCCCGAAATGGGTCCAAAATGACCAAAATCGCGCCCCCGGCCCTTTTGTCCCGAAATGGGTCCAAAATGACCAAAATCACACCCCGGCCCTTTTTGCCCTAAATGGGTCCAAAATGACCAAAATTGCACCCCCGCCTCTTTTAGCCGAAATCGGTCAAAAATAACAAAAATCGCACCCCCGGCCCTTTTAGCCCCGAAATGGGTCAAAAATGACCAAAATCGCACCCCTGGCCCTTTTAGCCCGAAATCGGTTGAAAATGACAAAAATCGCACCCCCGGCCCTTTTAGCCCGAAATGGGTCCAAAATGACCAAAATCGCACCCCCGGCGCTTTTAGCCCGAAATGGGTCCAAAATGACCAAAATCACACCCCCGGCCCTTTTGTCCCGAAATGGGTCCAAAATCGCACCCCTGGCCCTTTTAGCCCGAAATGGGTCCAAAATGACCAAAATTGCACCCCTGGCCCTTTTTGCCCAAAATCAGTTGAAAATGACAAAAATTGCACCCCCGGCCCTTTTAGCCCGAAATCGGTCAAAAATGACCAAAATCGCACCCCCGGCCCTTTTAGCCGAAATTGGTCAAAAATGACCAAAATCGCACCTCCGGCCCTTTTGTCCCGAAATGGGTCCAAAATCGCACCCCTGGCCCTTTTAGCCCGAAATGGGTCCAAAATGACCAAAATCGCACCCCTGGCCCTTTTAGCCCGAAATGGGTCCAAAATGACCAAAATCGCACCCCCGGCCCTTTTGTCCCGAAATGGGTCAAAAATGACCAAAATCGCACCCCCGGCCCTTTCAGCCCGAAATGAGTCAAAAATGAACAAAATCGCACCCCCGGCCCTTTCAGCCCGAAATGGGTCCAAAATGACCAAAATCGCACCCCCGGCCCTTTTAGCCCGAAATCGGTTGAAAATGATAAAAATAGCACCCCCGGCCCATTTAGCCCGAAATCGGTCAAAAATGACCAAAATCGCACCCCCGGCCCTTTTAGCCCGAAATGGGTCCAAAATGACTAAAATCGCACGCCCGGCCCTTTTAGCCAGAAATCGGTCCAAAATGACCAAAATCGCACCCCCGGCACTTTTAACTAGAAAAGGTTCAAAAATGACCAAAATCGCACCCCCGGCACTTTTAGCCCGAAATGGGTTCAAAATGAACAAAATCGCACCCCCGGCCCTTTTAGCCGAAAACGGTCAAAAATGACCAAAATCGCACCCCCGGCCCTTTTAGCCCGAAATGGGTCCAAAATGACCAAAATCGCACCCCCGGCCCATTTAGCCCGAAGTCGGTCAAAAATGACCAAAATCGCACCTCGGCCCTTTTAGCCCGAAATCGGTTGAAAATGACAAAAATCGCACCCCCGGCCCATTTAGCCCGAAATCGGTCAAAAATGACCAAAATCGCACCCCCGGCACTTTTAGCCCGAAATGGGTTCAAAATGAACAAAATCGCACGCCCGGCCCTTTTGTCCCGAAATGGGTCCAAAATGACCAAAATCGCACCCCCGGCCCTTTTAAACGAAATCGGTCAAAAATAACAAAAATCGCAGCCCCGGCCCTTTTAGCCCGAAATGGGTCAAAAATGACCAAAATCGCACCCCCGGCCCTTTTAGCCTAAAATGGGTCAAAAATGACCAAAATCGCACCCCCGGCCCTTTTAGCCAGAAAAGGGTCAAAAATGACCAAAATCGCACCCCTGGCCCTTTTAGCCCGAAATGGGTCCAAAATGACCAAAATCGCGCCCCCGGCCCTTTTGTCCCGAAATGGGTCCAAAATGACCAAAATCACACCCCGGCCCTTTTTGCCCTAAATGGGTCCAAAATGACCAAAATTGCACCCCCGCCTCTTTTAGCCGAAATCGGTCAAAAATAACAAAAATCGCACCCCCGGCCCTTTTAGCCCCGAAATGGGTCAAAAATGACCAAAATCGCACCCCTGGCCCTTTTAGCCCGAAATCGGTTGAAAATGACAAAAATCGCACCCCCGGCCCTTTTAGCCCGAAATGGGTCCAAAATGACCAAAATCGCACCCCCGGCGCTTTTAGCCCGAAATGGGTCCAAAATGACCAAAATCACACCCCCGGCCCTTTTGTCCCGAAATGGGTCCAAAATCGCACCCCTGGCCCTTTTAGCCCGAAATGGGTCCAAAATGACCAAAATTGCACCCCTGGCCCTTTTTGCCCAAAATCAGTTGAAAATGACAAAAATTGCACCCCCGGCCCTTTTAGCCCGAAATCGGTCAAAAATGACCAAAATCGCACCCCCGGCCCTTTTAGCCGAAATTGGTCAAAAATGACCAAAATCGCACCTCCGGCCCTTTTGTCCCGAAATGGGTCCAAAATCGCACCCCTGGCCCTTTTAGCCCGAAATGGGTCCAAAATGACCAAAATCGCACCCCTGGCCCTTTTAGCCCGAAATGGGTCCAAAATGACCAAAATCGCACCCCCGGCCCTTTTGTCCCGAAATGGGTCAAAAATGACCAAAATCGCACCCCCGGCCCTTTCAGCCCGAAATGAGTCAAAAATGAACAAAATCGCACCCCCGGCCCTTTCAGCCCGAAATGGGTCCAAAATGACCAAAATCGCACCCCCGGCCCTTTTAGCCCGAAATCGGTTGAAAATGATAAAAATAGCACCCCCGGCCCATTTAGCCCGAAATCGGTCAAAAATGACCAAAATCGCACCCCCGGCCCTTTTAGCCCGAAATGGGTCCAAAATGACTAAAATCGCACGCCCGGCCCTTTTAGCCAGAAATCGGTCCAAAATGACCAAAATCGCACCCCCGGCACTTTTAACTAGAAAAGGTTCAAAAATGACCAAAATCGCACCCCCGGCACTTTTAGCCCGAAATGGGTTCAAAATGAACAAAATCGCACCCCCGGCCCTTTTAGCCGAAAACGGTCAAAAATGACCAAAATCGCACCCCCGGCCCTTTTAGCCCGAAATGGGTCCAAAATGACCAAAATCGCACCCCCGGCCCATTTAGCCCGAAGTCGGTCAAAAATGACCAAAATCGCACCTCGGCCCTTTTAGCCCGAAATCGGTTGAAAATGACAAAAATCGCACCCCCGGCCCATTTAGCCCGAAATCGGTCAAAAATGACCAAAATCGCACCCCCGGCACTTTTAGCCCGAAATGGGTTCAAAATGAACAAAATCGCACGCCCGGCCCTTTTGTCCCGAAATGGGTCCAAAATGACCAAAATCGCACCCCCGGCCCTTTTAGCCGAAAACGGTCAAAAATGACCAAAATCGCACCCCCGGCCCTTTTAGCCAGAAATCGGTCCAAAATGACCAAAATCGCACCCCCGGCCCTTTTAGCCAGAAATCGGTCCAAAATGACCAAAATCGCACCCCCGGCCCTTTTAGCCCGAAATGGGTCCAAAATGACCAAAATCGCACCCCCGGCCCTTTTAGCCCGAAATGGGTCCAAAATGACCAAAATCTCACCCCCGGCCCTTTTAGCCCGAAATGGGTCCAAAATGACCAAAATCGCACCCCCGGCCCTTTCAGCCCGAAATGAGTCAAAAATGAACAAAATCGCACCCCCGGCCCTTTTAGCCCGAAATGGGTCCAAAATGACCAAAATCGCACCCCCGGCCCTTTCAGCCCGAAATGAGTCAAAAATGAACAAAATCGCACCCCCGGCCCTTTAAGCCCAAAATCGGTTGAAAATGACAAAAATAGATCCCCCGGCCCATTTAGCCCGAAATCAGTCAAAAATGACCAAAATCGCACCCCCGGCCCTTTTAGCCCGAAATGGGTCCAAAATGACTAAAATCGCACGCCCGGCCCTTTTAGCCAGAAATCGGTCCAAAATGACTAAAATCGCACCCCCGGCCCTTTTAGCCCGAAATGGGTCCAAAATGACTAAAATCGCACCCCCGGCACTTTTAACCAGAAAAGGTTCAAAAATGACCAAAATCGCACCCCCGGCACTTTTAGCCCGAAATGGGTTCAAAATGACCAAAATCGCACCCCTGGCCCTTTTAGCTGAAAACGGTCAAAAATGACCAAAATCGCACCCCGGCCCTTTTAGCCCGAAATAGGTCCAAAATGACCAAAATCGCACCCCTGGCCCTTTTAGCCTGAAATCGGTCAAAAATGACCAAAATCGCACCCCCGGCCATTTTAGCCAGAAAAGGGTCAAAAATGACAAAAATCGCACCCCCGGCCCTTTTAGCCGAAATTGGTCAAAAATAACAAAAATCGCACCCCTGGCCCTTTTAGCCCGAAATGGGTCCAAAATGAACAAAATCTCACCCCCGGCCCTTTAAGCCGAAATCGGTCAAAAATGACCAAAATCGCACCACCGGCCCTTTTAGCCCGAAATGGGTTCAAAATGACGAAAATCGCACCCCCGGCCCTTTTAGCTGAAATCGGTCAAAAATGACAAAAATCGCATACCCCGACCCTTTTAGCCCAAAATGGGTCCAAAATGACCAAAATCGCACCCCCGGCCCTTTTAGCCCGAAATGGGTTGAAAATGACAAAAATCGAACCCCCGGCCCTTTTGTCCCGAAATGGGTCAAAAATGACCAAAATCGCACCCCCGGCCCTTTTAGCCCGAAATCGTTTAAAAATTACAAAAAACGCACCCCCGGCCCTTTTAGCCTAAAATAGGTCCAAAATTACCAAAATCGCACCCCCGGCCCTTTTAGCCATAAATCGGTACAAAATAAGCAAAATCGCACCCCCGGCCCTTTTAGCCATAAATCGGTCCAAAATAAGCAAAATCGCACCCCCGGCCCTTTTAGCCCGAAATGGGTCCAAAATGACCAAAATCGCACCCCCGGCCCTTTTAGCCAGAAAAGGGTCAAAAATGACCAAAATCGCACCCCCGGCCCTTTTGTTCCGAAATGGGTCCAAAATGACCAAAATCGCACCCCCGGCCCTTTTAGCCCGAAATGGGTCCAAAATGACCAAAATCGCACCCCCGGCCCTTTTAGCCCAAAATGGGTCCAAAATTACCAAAATCGCACCCCCGGCCCTTTTAGTCCGAAATCGGTTGAAAATGACAAAAATCGCACCCCCGGCCCATTTAGCCCGAAATCGGTCAAAAATGACCAAAATCGCACCCCCGGCCCTTTTAGCCCGAAATGGGTCCAAAATGACCAAAATCGCACCCCCGGCCCTTTCAGCCCAAAATGAGTCAAAAATGAACAAAATCGCACCCCCGGCCCTTTTAGCCCGAAATGGGTCCAAAATGACCAAAATCGCACCCCCGGCCCTTTTAGTCCGAAATCGGTTGAAAATGACAAAAATCGCACCCCCGGCCCATTTAGCCCGAAATCGGTCAAAAATGACCAAAATCGCACCCCCGGCCCTTTTAGCCCGAAATGGGTCCAAAATGACCAAAATCGCACCCCCGGCCCTTTTAGTCCGAAATGGGTCCAAAATGACCAAAATCGCACCCCCGGCCCTTTTAGCCAGAAAAGGGTCAAAAATGACCAAAATCGCACCCCCGGCCCTTTTAGCCAGAAAAGGGTCAAAAATGACCAAAATCGCACCCCCGGCCCTTTTGTTCCGAAATGGGTCCAAAATGACCAAAATCGCACCCCCGGCCCTTTTAGCCCAAAATGGGTCCAAAATTACCAAAATCGCACCCCCGGCCCTTTTAGTCCAAAATCGGTTGAAAATGACAAAAATCGCACCCCCGGCCCATTTAGCCCGAAATCGGTCAAAAATGACCAAAATCGCACCCCCGGCCCTTTTAGCCCGAAATGGGTCCAAAATGACCAAAATCGCACCCCCGGCCCTTTTAGCCCAAAATGGGTCCAAAATTACCAAAATCGCACCCCCGGCCCTTTTAGTCCAAAATCGGTTGAAAATGACAAAAATCGCACCCCCGGCCCATTTAGCCCGAAATCGGTCAAAAATGACCAAAATCGCACCCCCGGCCCTTTTAGCCCGAAATGGGTCCAAAATGACCAAAATCGCACCCCCGGCCCTTTCAGCCCAAAATGAGTCAAAAATGAACAAAATCGCACCCCCGGCCCTTTTAGCCCGAAATGGGTCCAAAATGACCAAAATCGCACCCCCGGCCCTTTTAGTCCGAAATCGGTTGAAAATGACAAAAATCGCACCCCCGGCCCATTTAGCCAGAAATCGGTCCAAAATGACCAAAATCGCACTCCCGGCCCTTTTAGCCAGAAAAGGGTCAAAAATGACCAAAATCGCACCCCTGGCCTTTTAAGCCGAAATCGGTCAAAAATGACCAAAATCGCACCCCCGGCCCTTTTAAACGAAATCGGTCAAAAATAACAAAAATCGCAGCCCCGGCCCTTTTAGCCCGAAATGGGTCAAAAATGACCAAAATCGCACCCCCGGCCCTTTTAGCCAGAAATCGGTCCAAAATGACCAAAATCGCACCCCCGGCCCTTTTAAACGAAATCGGTCAAAAATAACAAAAATCGCAGCCCCGGCCCTTTTAGCCTAAAATGGGTCAAAAATGACCAAAATCGCACCCCCGGCCCTTTTAGCCAGAAAAGGGTCAAAAATGACCAAAATCGCACCCCTGGCCCTTTTAGCCCGAAATGGGTCCAAAATGACCAAAATGCGCCCCCGGCCCTTTTGTCCCGAAATGGGTCCAAAATGACCAAAATCACACCCCGGCCCTTTTTGCCCTAAATGGGTCCAAAATGACCAAAATTGCACCCCCGCCTCTTTTAGCCGAAATCGGTCAAAAATAACAAAAATCGCACCCCCGGCCCTTTAGCCCGAAATGGGTCAAAAATGACCAAAATCGCACCCCTGGCCCTTTTAGCCCGGAAATCGGTTGAAAATGACAAAAATCGCACCCCCGGCCCTTTTAGCCCGAAATGGGTCCAAAATGACCAAAATCGCACCCCCGGCGCTTTTAGCCCGAAATGGGTCAAAAATGACCAAAATCGCACCCCCGGCCCTTTCAGCCCGAAATGAGTCAAAAATGAACAAAATCGCACCCCCGGCCCTTTCAGCCCGAAATGGGTCCAAAATGACCAAAATCGCACCCCCGGCCCTTTTAGCCCGAAATCGGTTGAAAATGATAAAAATAGCACCCCCGGCCCATTTAGCCCGAAATCGGTCAAAAATGACCAAAATCGCACCCCCGGCCCTTTTAGCCCGAAATGGGTCCAAAATGACTAAAATCGCACGCCCGGCCCTTTTAGCCAGAAATCGGTCCAAAATGACCAAAATCGCACCCCCGGCACTTTTAACCAGAAAAGGTTCAAAAATGACCAAAATCGCACCCCCGGCACTTTTAGCCCGAAATGGGTTCAAAATGAACAAAATCGCACCCCCGGCCCTTTTAGCCAGAAAAGGGTCAAAAATGACCAAAATCGCACCCCTGGCCCTTTTAGCCCAGAAATGGGTCCAAAATGACCAAAATTGCGCCCCCGGCCCTTTTGTCCCGAAATGGGTCCAAAATGACCAAAATCACACCCCGGCCCTTTTTGCCCTAAATGGGTCCAAAATGACCAAAATTGCACCCCCGCCTCTTTTAGCCGAAATCGGTCAAAAATAACAAAAATCGCACCCCCGGCCCTTTTAGCCCGAAATGGGTCAAAAATGACCAAAATCGCACCCCTGGCCCTTTTAGCCCGAAATCGGTTGAAAATGACAAAAATCGCACCCCCGGCCCTTTTAGCCCGAAATGGGTCCAAAATGACCAAAATCGCACCCCCCGGCGCTTTTTAGCCCGAAATGGGTCAAAATGACCAAAATCGCACCCCCGGCCCTTTCAGCCCGAAATGAGTCAAAAATGAACAAAATCGCACCCCCGGCCCTTTCAGCCCGAAATGGGTCCAAAATGACCAAAAT